>JAMAKQ010000073.1:0-151161 GCA_023628475.1 Chaetomiaceae sp. PF1801
CGACGATCTCGATGTTCTTCAGGGTCGTCGCCTGTAGAGTACAGCGCCTTGTTGAGAACAGGAGGGAGCTGGAAGAAGTCGCCGATTAGAATGACGCTAAGGCCGCCAAAGAACTCGTCGCGATTCTCCGGGAACACCTCCCGCAGACGTTGATCGATCCACGCAAGGGTCTTGAGGCCCAGCATGCTCTTCTCGTCGATCACGAGGTAGTGGACGCCTCTAAACCGCCGCTGTAAGGCGTTCAGAACCGTGGGGGTCTCCGAGAGCGAGCGGTAGTTGCCGTCGAGAGGGAGCCGGAGAAGGGAATGCAAGGTCTGTCCCCCAATCTGGTTGCTTGCCACCCCAGTTGGAGCTGCCCTGACGATGGGGGAGCCTCGGCCATACGAAGCCGCCTCGGTCTGGAGGTGGGAAGATATCACCTTTACCATGTACGACTTCCCAGTCCCGCCTCCTCCATCGACCTGTAAACGAAGGGGCGGAGGTTGATAACCTCGGTTCTTGGCTTTGAAATGACGCATGACTGTGTTATACACCCGCCGCTGCTCGGTGTTCAACGTGTCCCGAGCTTCAAGAGGCAACTCTTCCACGTCGTAGTTACCCGGAGTGTCTCCACGGAGCTGCGCCTAGTAGTCTCCGGTGGTGAACCCCTCGTGGTGATAGCGAGCGATGTGCTGTGCCCAGTCGTGATTGACGTCGATATCTCGGCGGCCGAGCAAGTCGACATCTTCCTCGGCAAGATGCATGTCAGGGACCTGCCGAGCCACCTCCTGCCAGTCCTCAAGGGTGATGTCCCTAACACCCTCTCCAGGCTCGAACTCATCCTCATCCGGCAATGGATCCGGCTCGTCGATAGTGCCGTAGTGGTCGTCTGGGTGGTCGTGGCGCTCGAGGCAGTACTGGTAAGCGGCGACGTGGTTAGGAAACTGCCGACCGTCGACCTCGAAAAGCTCTGCAGACTGGCGATGTGGATGGTTAAGCAGCAGTTTGACACGGCAGAAGTCGGAAAACTGCTGGTGGGCGCGGACTGGCTTGTACCGCGGGAAGTAATTAAGGACCCTCGGCATCGCAGGAGGCTGCCATCTCGCCCATTTGACTGGGTTCCGCGCCTTGAAGTTCCAGCCTTGCAAAAACTCGAAGTAGGAAACGTCCTCCATCCAGTCAGGCCGCCGGAGATACTTGTCGTATGCTGTCTGAGACTCCTCGATGTCGCCCTCCGCCGTGATGTCGATTGGGCGAGTCTGCCTGTCACGGGGCCGGCAGTCGACGCTCTGCACTACTCGGCTGTCCTCCTGGAGCGGTAGTCCCAGCAAGATGTGGCAGATCTCCTGGGCGGAGTAGTCCCTCTCCCCGATCAGCTTGTTCATAAGCTTCGAGACGAAGGACACCATCGGGTTGTGGTCCGAGATGTGGGGGAGGATGCTCTTGGCGATCTGCGCGTACGTGCTGGTCTGCGACTCAGACTTGCTACAGTATTTCGCAGCATAGTTGATCACAGCGTCCACGCTCGTGCAGGGCGAGCAGTCGATGTTGGCCAGCCAACAGAGAGCCACCAATGGGTTGTACTGGTTGAGGTGGGTGTCGTTACGCTCAGTCGACCCGACAGGTATGGCACACCTTCTGCGCCGGCGACGCAACACCCTCCATTGAAGTAGTAGAGACCTTCCATAACGGGCATAAACTAAGTCAAGGAAGATGAACTTGACGCAAAAAGGGCTAGCAGAGCTGTGTCTGAGTATCGATGTCGATGTTTTGGAGAGCAAACAAACACGACCTCCATTGAAGTTGCTGGTGATGGGGCAAGGGGCATGTGGGAAATAGCGGGTCGTGTGGCTCAATTGGGAATTAAGTGGGCCGCAAGAGCTCGTCGACCACTCCAGACACGCGGATAAGGGGACCCGCACTTTCTTATCAATTTTACATAGTAATTTTCGAAAAAGTTTGGCAACAAAATTGTCCTCCGGACAGGATTACTATTACACAGCCTAAGTTTCGGCACACCGGCCCCCGTGTCTCGCCCGACCAGAGCGGCTATTACGAGTTATCACCCATCTGCCAACCCATCTAGTTGCCAACCCATCTAGTTGCCAACCCATCTAGTTGCCAACCCATCTAGTTGCCAACCCATCTAGTTGCCAACCCATCTAGATGCCAACGCGATCTATATGCCAACATACGCCACTACCAAGATCCCGACCAGCCACTCGATACACGACTCTGAAACATCTCCAAGCCACAGACACCAACACGAACAGAAATCACCACTCCTCGGGCTTGACCGGCCGGCACTTGACCGTAACACCATCCTTGGGCCGCAGCACAAGGCGCCACATCTTCCAGTCCTCCGGGTCGGGCGAGTCAAAGTCGCGCACAAACTCCCACTTGCTGACAAAGATGCACACCAAGATCTTCAACTCGATCTCGGCAAACTTGCGGCCGATGCAGCCCCTAGGCCCCTGCAGGAACGTCATGAAGGCGTTGGGCACGGCCGACGCGGGCAGGCGGTCCCAGCGGTCCGGGTCGAACTCGTCGGCGTCGTCGCCCCAGAACCACTCCATGTGGTTGATGGCGTTGGCGAGGATGTACATGACCGTCCTCCCCGGCACCTTGTAGCCCTCGATGACGTCGTCCTCGACCGACTCGCGCACCGTCATGGGGATGGGCGGGATGTAGCGCAGCGACTCGCGGCAGACGTTGTCGAGGTAGGGCAGGTGGTCCGGGTCCGTGAGCACCATCGTCTCCGGGTCGTACTGCCAGTCCGGGTCGAACAGGTACGGCATGTAGTAGCGGATCTCGCGCCGCAGCCGCGTCTGCACGTCCGGGTGCAGCGACAGCAGGTGGATGGTCCAGGTCGCGCCCGTGGCCGTGGTGTCGTGGCCGGCGGCGAGGAACGTCATGATCTGGTCGCGCATCGTCTCGAACGACAGGCCCGGCTCGCCCTTCTCGCGCAGGGCCAGGTCCTCGCGCGTGATGAGCGTCAGGACGTCCTTGGCGTTGGGGTCGAGCTCGGCCAGGCTGTCCTTGCGCTCGTTGAGGATCTCGACCGACTTGTTGATGATGATGTTGCGCGCCACCTCGATGTCGCGGTTCATCTTGAAGGGGATGTGCTTCGACTTGGGGAAGAAGGCCTGGACGCCGTGGAGGAGCTGCGACTCAAAGTCGAAGCAGAACACCATCCGGTAGGCCTCGCGGATGGGGAGCGAAGCGTCCTCGAGCGAGTTGATGGGGAAGCTGAAACCGGCCATGCCGATGATGTCGAGCGTGGTGCGGTTGAACCACTCGAGCACCTCGAATGACTTTATCGGCTGGCCCGCCTTCTCGTACTCGCGCCGCTGGAGGTCCGCCATCAGGAGGCCCTTCTCCCAAAAGATGGGCACGAACGAGTTGATGGCCTTGATGGAGAAGCCCGGGTTGACCGTCTTGCGCTGGTACGCGTGCTCGTGTCCCTCGGCGAGGAGCACGCCGTCGCCGAGAATGCGCGTCATCCAGAGCTTGGCCCGCAGCGGCTTGGGGAAGTTGTACGGGTTCTTGGCCGTCATGTGCCGGATGGCCTCGTCGTCGGCGACGGACAGCCGCTCGGTGCCCAGGGGGAAGCAGTAGCGGATGATGGGGCCGTATTTCCGGTGCCAGTTGCGCTGTGGCAGCCCGCACTCTTCGAGGACGATGGGGAAGAACTGGCCCCAGAGTGGGAAGCCCCGAACGGACGGAACGTGGCGCAGCTCCGAGAAGTAGAACGGGGAGAGCCACCCTCGCCAGATACCCCAGTAGATGAAGATACCTGACAGCACCCAGAGTGGGACTGCCACCCCGAGGGGGTGGTCAAAGTTCCTCGCATAGTACCAGGACAGTGCCGTCGACGCGGCAAAGACAGGCAGAGGAGTGTTGATCTTGGGAGGCTTGGTGTTGGGAGGGTCGATGATCCGAAAGGGAGCCATTTTATTTTATTTCTCTTCCTTTTCTTTTTTGGAGGGTGATGTCGTGGTCTTCAAGTCGAGGCGAGGGTCGGGTGTGGGAAATTTTGTAATCGAGTGCAGAGGAGAAAGGATGCGTCGATGCGATAGGAGACGCAGCGGTAGGTGCGCAACAAAGGAGTCTGATATATGGCCACGAACTGGCTGGCGGACAACGGCTGATTTTCAGAACTTTTCTGTTTTCAAGTGTCGTCATAATAAACCATCGGTGTGTGGCTCGAGCGGTGGTACGAGGTCGACGTCCGTGTGACACACAAACGGAACCTTACCTTTTCATGCTCCCATCGGCTGCTCCCAATTCAACGAAAAATGATCCGCACCCATTTCTTGGTTTGAAAAATCCAACCGAGGACTCCTGCTGCGTGCACTGGCTCGTTATCTCTGCGCACTCTCTCCACGGCCAGCGCCCTGTGTAGGGTTGATCGAGTCCTTGTTGTTCCACTGCCAAGTGAAGTAAACGTGATGGCCACCACAACACTTGCCAGCCGCCAGGCGCAGCGCCCTGCAGCTGAACCATAGACGTCTGAGCGGACATTCCCTCGTGGAAATCTCTGTAGTTCCAGTGGCGTGCTGATGCCATAATCTCGTGCGCCAGCACCGTCCACCAGATGACGTGTCGTAGAGGCGAGCGAATTGTTGCATCAGAGATAACCTTAAACCGTAGAGCCAGGGCGCAGCAGCCATCAGCTGCGAGGAGAGCCCCCATCCACCCTCTCTTTTTCTTTCTTTTGACCCTCACTTGTGTCTGAAGCACCAAGGCCGACCAACGATTAGCGCAACCCGACTCAAGCCACAGTCAAATCTCTTCCATCGGCCTGAGTCTTCATTTTTCTTCCCTCGTACGCAACGCCGCCGCTCAAGCCCGTCTTCCCCAGCGGCAACAATGTTCGAGACGCGAGAGTCGGGTAGAATTTCCCGTTTCGAGATACGCCCCTCATTCTCAAGACCACCAACTCCGGCCCCGCCTAGTATGAGGAGGACGGCGAGCCACGGCGGTGAAGGGCGACGAGGATGGGAAACGCCTGAAGAGCCTTCGTCCGGCACACTGACGCCAGGGGACAGACAGCCTTCAGACCCAGAGGAAGACAACGGCTCAGACGAGTTCACCGGGTTCCCTTTCGCGTGTCTGGTGGCTGGGGTCATGGTCGCTGTGTTTCTAATGTCGATTGACCGGACCATTCTCTCGACGGTGAGCTGAAATGGTCTGACGACGTGTGCCCGCCCGCTTTCCGCTGACGTCTGCTTTCAGGCCATTCCATACATAACGCACGAGTTCGAATCCACGCCGGATATTGGGTGGTATGGATCGGCGTACCTGCTGACGGCGTGCGCCTTTCAGCCCATGTTTGGCCGGGTCTTTACGCTCTTCTCGGCCAAGAAGGCGTACCTGTTGGCTCTCTTCCTTTTCGAGGCGGGCTCGCTGCTTTGCGGGGCCGCGCCGAACTCGGACACTCTCATTATCGGACGAGCAATTGCGGGCCTCGGCAGCGCGGGGATATTGTCTGGGAGCTTCGTGCTCTTAGGAAAGGCTGTGCCGCTCCAGAAGCTCCCCGTCTTCATGGCCGTGATTGGTATGATGTAGGTAAACCCCCTCTTTGGTCTTCCCCGACGCTTTGTGGCTGCTAACCCCGTCAGGTTCGGCGCCGGAGCCATGGCTGGACCTCTGCTTGGCGGTGTCTTCACAGATTTTGTGGTACGTCGTCCCTTGCCTCTGCGCTTCTGAGAGATTCGCTTGCTGACAACGCGGGCAGTCGTGGCGCTGGTGCTTCTACATCAATCTCCCGATCGGAGGCGCAACGGCCGCAGCCATGCTCCTGTTCTTCAACCCCAAGAAAAACAAGAACTCGGAACGCGGGTTCCTCCGACGGGTGCTCGATCTGGATCTTTGCGGCAACGTGCTGCTCCTCGGAGCAGCCCTCATGATGTTCCTCGCGCTCGAATATACCACGCAGGGCATCGCGTGGTCCGACGCCAAGGTGATCGGTCTCCTTGCCGGGTCCGGCGTTGTCACCATTATCTTCATGGTGTGGCAATGGATCAAGGGCGACGAGGCGCTGATACCGCCGCGGATTGCGATGCAGCGCACCGTGGCGGCCTCGTGCGGGACGTCCTTCATGGTCTATGCGGCGCTGATCAACCTGACCTTCTTCTTGCCCGTGTGGTTCCAGGCGATCCGGGGCGTGAGCGCGGTGGAGTCGGGCGTCGATACGATCCCCTACTTTGTCGTCAACGCCCTCTTCACGCTGCTGGCGGGCGCGTTCGTGTCCAAGATCGGATACACCACACCGCCTGCGGTAATCGGCAGCGCGATTGGCACCGTCGGTCTGGGGCTCTTGTCGATGCTGCGCGTCAACTCGACGACGGGGCAGTGGGTGGGCTACCAGGTGGTGACGGCCGCGGGCTTCGGGATCTCGATCCAGCAGGGCTTCACGGCGGTGCAGACGGTTCTCTCGTCGGAGGACATGGCCATAGGCACATCGGCCGTGATCGCCTCGCAGTCGCTCGGCGGCGCCGTGTTCCTGTCGGTGGGAAACAGCGTGTTCCAGCAGCAGCTGCTCCAGGCGACAGCCTCGCACCTCATCGACGGTGTCGACATCAAGAAGATCATCGACAGCGGCGCGGCCTCGTTCCGGCATCTCGTGCCCCCGGACAAACTGCCCGCCATGCTCGAGATCTACAACAAGGCGCTGACGACGGTGTTTACCGTGTCGATCCCGCTCGGAGCGCTGGCCGCCTTGATCGCGTGTTTCATCGAGTGGAAGTCGGTCAAGAAGGACAAGCCTGGTAGAGCGCAGGAAGGGAGCGCAGAGGAGGGCTCGTCCAAGGCAGCCCACGAGGCACCAGAGACGAGGTCGAGGGCGAGTCCACAACTGCAGCAGCCAGCCCCAGCACGACCACGGTTCGGCGGGTCCATAAGTTGGTTTGATGATTCGTAGGTAATCAAGGACGGGAATCGAAATGGGAGAAAAGAATGTAAACTTTGTTCATTTCTTAGCCTGCGAGGCTTTAAAATGTCGGGGAAGAGTCAAGAACATGGCTGTCAAAATGTCGAATTGTCGATGGCCATCTGTAAGAGGAACCTGAGGAGGGAGTGCTGGGTATAAAGCAGGGTTAATAATAGTACTGAGCAAAGAGATGCATGCAGATTGTCTCGGAGCTGTAGTGTCCTCCAGTTCTTTTGGTTGACATCCAGGTTTGATACAGGTATGAATGTGAAGGTGTGAGCAAGTTTGTGAAGTTGCTCTTTCCTCCAACTTCTGGCCAAGTGAGGTCAAGGTGCTTCGGATAAACTTCGGATTCATAGAATTCCATCCGCGGATCCAAAGTCGGGACTCGGTTGCGCTGCGGGTCTCTCGCCGGTGGGGCACGCGATCCCAAGCTTCACGTTACTTATCGCAATCAGCTTCTCCCGTCTTGTCCTCTGGACTTCTTTAAATACCCTGCAAACCCGCGCTCCGAGGCCGCCCCGCCTTCCACGCCATCTCGAGATCGACCGGCCCTACCTTTTCCTGATCATTCCTCCTTCCGCATATCTTGCTTTTCGACCCGGCTTCGATTTATGGACCCAACGCTTCCGCTCGCCTAAATTGAGGACAGCAGCCTCCTCTCGACCCGAACTTTTGATTCGCGCGGCCACGTGCGCGGACTTCTTGAGCCGCCCGTCTTCGTGAAGAAGGACGCCTTCTGAAACGCCATCAGAGTCTACCGCAAACATGGACGACCAAGCGCTGAGCAAGCGGATCCGGACCCTGTCCAAAGCCGTCACGTCCGAACCCCCGTCCGTCGTCATCAAGCTGCTCAATGAGCTAAAGGAGGAGAAGGCACCGACCGAGGAACAGCTTCGTGTAAGTCTGGCCCAAACTCGGCGGGTTGCGCTGACGGGCGACGATTTGCTCACTGGCCGCCTGCTAGTCCACCAAGGCTGGTGTTGCAGTCGGCAAGCTGCGGACCAACCCCAACAAGGAGATTGCCCGACTGGCCAGCGAGATCGTCTCGAAATGGCGGAAGAACGTGGATGCGGCCAAGGAGTCCAAGAAGCGCAAGCTGGAGGAGAGCAAGTCGCCGACCCCGAAGGACTCGCCCGCGCCGCCCTCTTCCTCCTACAGCACGCCGTACGAAGGAGACGTCGAGAAGCGGCACTTCAAGACCGACAATGTGGATTACAAGCGGACTGGCAACGTCACACGCGACGGTAGTATCGGGGTGCTCTACAACGGCTTGGCCTACCGCTCAAGGTTGTCGGTCGAGGAGGTGCTGCAGCGCGCCATGGAGGTCGAGGCGGCCGCCTTTGCCGTGTACAAGGACCCGCAAGAGTACGCCCGCAAGATCCGCGGCCTCATGACGAGCCTGAAGCGCAAGGACAACCCGGAGCTGGGCCGCCGCGTGATGGGGGGCCAGATCACGGCCGAGCGGTTCGTCGTCATGACGGACGAGGAGCTGGCGTCGGAGGCCCAGCGCGCGCGCGACCGCGAGCTGGAGCGCGAGAACATGCTCTCGGCGCAGGTGCCGATGGCCCAGAAATCCATCAGCGACTCGCTCCAGTGCAGCAAGTGCAAGGAGAAGAAGGTCTCGTACAGCCAGGCCCAGACCCGCTCGGCCGATGAACCGATGACGACGTTCTGCGAGTGCACCGTTTGCGGGCACCGGTGGAAGGTGAGCCCGCCCCTGTCCTGGCTGGGTTGGGGCGTCCATGCTAACATCAACTCCAGTTCTCGTAAACCGGTTTCATGGGCCGCTGTAAAATTGTTGTTTTCTTGCATTCATCCTTTTATCACGTCTCTTTCGCCATGGCCCGATAGGCCGAGGCGCAATGCATCGCTGATTTCGGTCGTTAAGGGTGGACGGGCTCGGCGTTTTGGCATTTGAGACGCCCATAAGTAGTGCGCTTTACAAAACAGGACTTTTGGGTCGCCGTGAGGAGAGATGGGTTCGTGACTGTTGTGGTATGTACCATAAGAAGCCAACCTCGGACGGTGCCCTCTCCGATTTTGTTTCTGGGGTTGTGTTTGATAGCGGAGTATCCGGTTAAGGAGTTCAAGGAAGACTCTTCGGGCTGCATGATACCCAAGCTGAGGGATGGCAATGCCCGTCTTGGGAATAAGAGTTCTCTACGCAACATGTGGCTATAAGGGGAGAATGTTGACGGAGTTTCTGCCATAGACGGTGACAGGTCGGGTGTTGTCTTTGGTAAGGTACCCGCAGGTGGTCGCAAACTCGAAACATTGCATCACCCGAGATTAAAGGCCCTTCAACGTCCCTATTGACAGCCTTGGGTATCAATCTAGTACTTTCACCCCATGTACTGCTCAGCCAGCCCTGGCCAGACCCAGCACCTCCCTCATTCTCTCCGAAGGTCTTGGAGCCCCAGTACCGCAAGCAAATCCTCGTCCTGCTTCTGTGTCTCATCCTCCAGCCCCATCGCAGCAATGTGCTTCCAAAACTTGCTCAGATGCCTCGTCCCCGAATCGCACAGGATCGTCACAACGCGGCTCCCCCTGGGCATCTTGAGCGCCGTCACCACGGCAGCAACACAGTTGACCGCGCTACTGCTCCCAATAAATATCCCGTCGTGCTCCACCAGCCACCTCGCCATCCGGCACGCCTGCTCGTCCGTCACCTTGACCGCATCATCAATCAAACCTCGCCCAGCCTCAAAGTTCTCAGTGATGCGGTTAATCCCAATCCCCTCCACCATCGTGTCCACCTGCTGCCGCCGGCGCGTGCCCTCGCGCTCCGTCGACGAATACATGACGCCATGCCGGATCTTGTTGAACAGCCCGCTGCCCTGCGGGTCGGCGAGCACCACCCTCAGCGAGGTCAGCCCGCGCTCCTCCTTGAGGTGCTTGGCCACGCCGGCGATGGTGCCGCCGGTTCCCGCGCCCGCGACGAAGGCGTCTAGCATGCCGTCAGTCTGCGCGTAGATTTCTGGACCCGTCGTCTTCATGTGCGCCGTGTAGTTGGCCAGCGACTCGAACTGGTCGGCGAAGAAGCCCCGCGAGGGCGTGTCGGACGCGGCCGTGTGCTCCTTGGCGCGCGACCGGGCGAGGTTGACGAAGTGGCCCGGGTCGGTAATGGGCGCGACGGGCACGCGCTCGACGGTGGCGCCTAGGTGGTGCAGCAGGTCGGATTTCTCGATGGCCATGTCGTCGGGCATGCAGATGTGGGCTTTGTAGCCGCGGGCGCGGGCCAGCACGGCGAGGGAGATGCCTGTGCTGCCGACGGTGCCCTCGTAGATGGTATCGCCGCGCCCGGGGGAGAGGAGGCCTTGTTCCTCGGCGACCTGGATCATGTTGAGGGCCACGCGGTCTTTGGGGCTGCCGCCGGCGCCGTTGAGGTACTCGGCTTTGGCCAGGATGAGGCAGCCAGTGGCCTCGGAGAGGCTGCGGATCTTGATGAGCGGCGTGTTGCCGATTGTTCCCTCGACGCCATCGACAATGCCCTGGCCGCGATCGAAGTTGGTTGCCGAAGATTCTTCACGGTCTTCGAGGCTGACGGGCCCGAAGAAAAGGCTGGCCCGTCGCGAGCCCTTCCTCCGTCTCTCGTACCGTGACTCTAGTTCCGGGTAGAGGTCCTTGAACCCTAATGTCGCGAACACGCCGGCAATAAAGGCTACTGCCAGGGCAGCGGTGCCATAGACTCGGGGGTGGTCGCTCAATGACATGTTGTGCTCATGCTTGTTTTGTTTTTCTTCTCTTCCGTTCTCTAGGGCCGCGCGAGTCTCCAACAAAACAAATTGACGAGGGAGAAAAATGGGGGGATATATACAGCCGAGTTCGAAGCTGTCATGGGCAAGAATTGAAACCCATCACCGAGGAGAAATTATCACAAAATCTCCTCGTCTTCCTCTGGCTTGTGGCCCGTCAGTTGAAGCTTTCCCAAGTTCAAGTTCTGGGTTTGATGTCATACCACGCTAAGCCCACCAGATGCGCCAAGGCCCGGCCGATCAGAGGCCCGGACCCCTGATCTCGGGGCCGGTGGGGCCGAACCCCGCAGGCTTGCTCGCGTGCATTAGGGAGCTCGGGCCACCTGAAAAATGTCGACCCTGAGCAGCGGCTGGAGGGAGTTGCAATTGCCGGAGCTGATGAGAGGTGGGAAGCTTCCTGCGTCCTGCATCTGTCCGGAGTCCTCGAGGCCGCAACAACGAGCGCCTGCTCGGCACCAACACCATGGACTCTCCCATCGTGACCCAGTTATTCCGGCAACTGTTTCGACATCACCCGGCCTGCCAATCGCGACGGAACCTGGCAACCCTTGCAACCGCACTCCGAGACGTGCGCCGACAACACCGAGAGCAACAGCTGCGGCACCACCAACACCATCAACACCGCTCCTATGTCAGCCGTGGGCGTGGCAGCTCCGGCGCGGGCACGCCCCAGGCCGAGACCAATTGGCAGCAGCGCACCGACATCTTCCAACATGACATGTCTGAGGAGTTTAAGAAGTACCCCATGGTCACCGCCAATGACCTGCGTGGGCGGACAGAGAGGCCCCGCCGGGTCAAGATGTTCATGCGGGACTTTATAGAAGGTCAGTCTCAGAATGGTGGATCAAGAAGATCAATTGATGTCTGGGCGCTAGAAACAACTGACACTGATTGCTTTGCCCTCTCCAGACAGTCTCTACAACCCAAACTACGGCTACTTCTCCAAGCAAGTCGTCATCTTCAGCCCTGGCGAACCCTTTGACTTCTCCTCCCTGTACGACGAACTCGACTTTCACGCTCTGCTCTCCCGCCGATATGTCGAGTTCGAAGATGGTCTCGACGCTGTGTCCCCGAGCGACACCCGCCAGCTCTGGTACACGCCCACGGAGCTCTTCCGCCCCTACTACGGCGAAGCCATCGCGCGCTACCTCATCGCCAACTACAAGCTCACCACCTACCCCTACCATGACCTGATCATCTACGAGATGGGCGCCGGCCGCGGTACCCTCATGCTCAACATCCTCGACTACATCCGCGAGGTCGACCCCGCCGTATACGACCGGACCAAGTACAGGATCATTGAAATCAGCTCACAGCTCGCCACCCTGCAACAATCGCAGTTGATGCAGTCCAGCGCGGCCCGGGGTCACGCCGACAAGGTGGAAATCATCAACCAGTCCATCTTTGACTGGACCAACACCGTCCCCTCGCCCTGCTTCTTCCTCGCCTTCGAGGTCTTCGACAACTTCGCCCACGACATCCTCCGCTACGACATGACGACCCAAAAACCGCTGCAAGGCATGGTCCTCATCGACGAGAACGGCGATTTCTACGAGTTCTACACCCCAAACCTAGACCCCGTCGCCGCTCGCTACCTCCGGGTCCGCGACGCCGCCACCGGAGGGCGGTACAAGCGCCCGTATCCCTCCACCCGCCTCGGCCGATGGCTCGCCATGCAGAAGCCGCTGGCGCCCAACCTCAGCGCACCCGAGTACATACCCACGCGCCTGATGCAGTTCTTTGACGTGCTGGGCCGGTACTTCCCCGCTCACCGACTGCTGACGAGTGATTTCCACTCGCTGCCGGGCGCCGTCAAGGGGCTGAATGCGCCGATTGTGCAGACGCGGTTCCAGAGGCAGCCGGTGCCTGTTTCTACGCCATTGGTAAGCTTCCTAGCCGAAGCTCGGGCTCAGGGGTTCGCCGGTAACTGACATGATTCTCCAGGTCCACCAGGGATACTTCGACATCATGTTCCCCACCAACTTCCAGACAGCAGAGGCCACCTACCAAGCCATCACGGGCAAGCTGACCCGCGTGCTCACCCACGAGGAGTTCATGCGCCGGTGGGCGTACGTCGAGGAGACGGAGACGCAGAGCGGCGAGAACCCGCTGTTGACGTGGTACAAGAATGCTAGTGTGCTATTTACTGTATGATGAGAAAAAGTACATACACACCCAACCAACTGTACAAAATACACAACGCTCCCAGCCCGTCAGATTGTCGGGGATGAATCTGTCTGCAACAGCTTCTGCCACGAGAAGAACTTGAACTCCATGATTGCTCCGAATTTTATGCTCATTCGCCAGTCTACATCCCGAGAAGCTGAGAATGCGAGGCTATCAAGATATCCGAACCGTAGGATATATAATCCGTCTCAAACACACAAGTAACCTTCTTGAGAACATGCCAACGCAAAAAGCATTACCACAATACCGACCTTCCCCCCCTGTTCGTTACAACTCAAATGTTGAGCTCCTTCATCTTCTCGACAAGCCATTGCTCTGCCTTGGCCACCGCCTCGTCGAGTTTGGCAGGCTCGGCACCAGCGCCTTGCCGGCTGGGCTCTTTGCCGCCCGTCTTGCCGCCAATCACCTCGGTGACGGCAGCAGTCCACTGCTCGGCCGTGATGCCCTTGGATGAGAGGTGCTGCAAAGCGTATTAGCAGCCATTCTTCCATTGTCAAGAGGTCAAAAGGTGGTTCAACTTACCGTGCCAACATAGACACCATGCATAACCGCGTCGTCCTTGCTGCCCGCAAAGACATACACGGTCCTCTCCTTATCCTTGGACTTGTAGTACGTCATGACGTCGGCGATGGCCTTTGCGTTGGCCGAGATGGGGAGGTGGCCGACAAAGAATTTGGCGTGCTTGTTCTCCTCCTTGGCGAAGTGGCCCTGGACCGTGTCGAGCGCCGTCTTGCTCTCGGCCTTCTGGCGCTTCTTTTGCTCGTCGACGACCTCCTTCTGGATCTTGGTGAAGCGCTGCCGCAGTTCCTCCTTGGTCAGCGCCGAGATGGTAAGCGCGTCGAGCTCGACCGCGGCGGCCTTGATCTCGGCCGCCTTTTGCGGGCCGAACTCGAGCGCCTGGATGTGGTCCAGCTTCTCGCTGAAGACCTTGGCGTCGCGCTGGGCCTGGTGGGCGCCGTCGCCCGTGTAGGCGACGATACGCCGGATGCCCTTGGCGATGCCGCTCTCCTCGACGATAATCAGGTCCTTGATGAGGCCGGTCGACTCGACGTGGGTGCCACCGCAGAACTCGACGCTGACCTTGCGCCACTCGGGGTTCTTGGGGTTCTTGAGCAGCTCGTCGACGTCGACGCCGATCGACACGACACGTACCGGGTTGGGGTATGTCTCGCCGAAGACGGCGCGGACGCCATTGATCTCGCGAGCCAGGTCCAAGTCGACATCCTTGGCGTAGGTCTTGAGATCCCTCCGGATGTCGGCATTCGACATCTCCTCGATCTTCTTGATCTCCTCCAAACTGACCTGGCTCTTGTGGCTGAAGTCGAAGCGCAGCTTGTCCTGGTCGACCAGCGACCCCTTCTGATGGATGTCCTCTCCCAGCACCTCCCTCAGCGCGTGGTTAAGAATATGCGTGCCGGTGTGGTTATTCCGGATGGGCTGGCGCCGCAGTTCGTCATACTCGCAGATGACCTCGTCGCCAGCAGTAAGCTCTCCGTACTCAAGGTAGCCGTTGTGCACGATGTAGCCGCCATACTCTTGGACATCCAGGACCTTGAACTCGGCGACGCCGTCAATGATGATCCTGCCAGTATCGGCGACCTGACCACCCGACTCGGCATAGAAATTGGTCCTGTCGAGCAACAGGCCGAGGGGAGTCTTGGGCGGGAGCTCCTTGCTGGTCTTGCGGAACTCGCTGCCGGTGAAGACCAACTGAACCTTGGCGGTGGTGTCACCTTTGTGGTATTTGGCATCGGAATCTGGCCGAGGCAGCTGAACGGTGGTCTCAAGCTCGGCGATCTGGTGCACGTTGAGCTTGGGGAATGTCTGGACGGCCTCCTTGACAGCCTTGCTCGCCTCCCTCGCCTTCTCGCGGGCGACCTCGACCTCGGCCTCGTCAATGGTAAGGCCGCGCTCCTCCGCCATCAGCTTTGTGAGATCCTCGGGGAACCCGAAAGTGTCGTACAGCCGCCAGACATCGGCGCCCGAGAGCTTGTTGTTCCCGGCCTTGACAGCAAGGGCGGCATACTTCTCAAACTGCTTCTCGCCACGATCCAGCGTGACGGCGAAGGCGACTTCCTCCTCATCCAGGATCTCCTTGATGTCCTCCTGCTTCTTCTTGAGCTCGGGGAACTGCTCGCCCATCTGTTCAACCAAGGCCGGCAGGATGCTCGAGAAGAACGAACCAATCTCGGCCTGGAAATACTTCCTAGCATACCGCGCACCTCTCCGCAGCACACGCCGGACAACATAGCCCCGCCCGACATTGTTCGGGGCAGCGCCATCAGCGATGGCGAACGCGAGGAGACGGATATGGTCGGCGGCGACACGGTAGGCGGTATCGATCCCGTCAACATCGTCCTTGCCGTACTTGTCGGTATACGGCCGGGCGCCGGTGACCTCCTGTATCCTGGCGAAGAGCGGGGTAAAGATATCGGTGGCGTAGTTGGACTCCTTGTTCTGAAGGGCAGACACCAGACGCTCGAAACCCATGCCGGTGTCGATGTGCTTGGCGGGCAGGGGCTTGAGTGATTTGTCCTTTTGGCGGTCGAACTGCATGAAGACGTTGTTCCACACCTCGACCACCATGGGATCATCCTGATTGACGAGATGCGCAGCGTTCCTCCCACCGATCTTGTCGTAATGAATCTCGCTGCAGGGACCGCACGGCCCTTGGTCGCCCATCTCCCAGAAGTTGTCCTTCATGTTGCCCGGAAGAATGTGGTCCTCGGGGACGCCCACTTCGAGCCACAGCTGCTTGGCCTCGAGATCCGGCTCGAGGTTCATCTCGGGGTTGCCTTCGAAGTATGTGACGTAGAGTCGGTTCGGGTCGAGGCCGAAGACCTTGGTGAGGAGTTCCCACGACCATTGGATCGCCTCCTTCTTGAAGTAGTCGCCGAAGGACCAGTTCCCCAACATTTCGAAGAATGTCTGCCACATGTTAGCCGGCTTGGCCCTCGAGGGATGTCGCAGACGGTAGAACCCACATGGTGGTAGCTGTCCTTGCCCACGTCGTCGAGGTCATTGTGTTTGCCACCGGCGCGAATGCACTTTTGTGTGTCTACCGCACGCTTCAATTGAGCCATAGGCTCACTCTTGCCAATTGTGCCGAGGAAGATGGGCTTGAACTGGTTCATGCCCGCATTCGTGAAGAGCAAGGTGGGGTCATTGTGAGGGACGACCGAGGACGAGGGCACTGCGGGGCAGACCGGTCAGCGAAGATCAAACAAAGTGAAAAAACATGCAGAATTGTGTTGTTGGACAGTGCTTCTGAAGAAAATCGGGGCGCAAGCAAGAGGCGTGTAGCGTAGGGCGTTGGCGACAGTGTCTTACCGATCGAGTGACCTCTCTCTGCGAAAAAGTCGAGGAACGTCTTGCGGACGCGGGGCCCGGTCCACTCGACTTCGGCCATGTTGGGCAGCGTTGTTGCGGATCGAGAGTAAAATCGATAACTGTTTCCGAGGACTGACGCGATCCGTATGTGCAGGCCGATCAACGCTGCGTAACACGTCAAGGCGTTGTTGCGGGTTGATAACGCGGTGGCTGCGAGAACGTTCTCGGGTTTGGGATAAGATGGCGGGGCGGGGCGGGTTTTGTGGAAGCTTCGCGACCCATGACTCAAAGACTCAAAAGCCGGCCGAGAGCAGCCGGTGCCACCCACCAAGCTTCTAGACCGTCGCAACCACTGCTCCGTCCCCTTCAAGCGCAACACTGCCGACATTCTGCCTCCCTTCTTCCCCCTCGCGATATCGGCCGCCTCTCTATCTCAATCCAATCTTCGAATTCCCAAGCGATTGGACAACACACCCATAGCATTTCCAGCCCTCTGCAGCTGGCGGCGCGGCAGAGGGATTCAGTTGGCGGACGAGGAGCGAATGACAAGGAGTGGCGAGGAGGGGGAAAAAGAGAACAATTGCGGGCGAACTTTTGCGACAGACCCCTGAACATGGAACAACTCGGCTTCAGCCACTACCAACATCCACACCAGCACCTCAACCATGGGCTCTTCGCAACGCAACAATTACCGCCACAACCGGCGCGCAAGCGCAAGGCCGAAGTGCCGCCAGAGAACAATGAACGCCTTTCCAAACGGATGAGTTTATTGAATCTGGGTACGTCCGCTCCGGCCAATTGGGGCGCCGGCGCATTCCGGCCCCTCCCCGCAATCCACGACTACCAGCAGACCGACTAACCCGCCATCATCAGAGCACTCCGGCCAGAAGCTCTACGTCCCCGTCGAGAGCCCCGACGCGCAACCCATAGACCTCAGCGCGCCTATTCCCGGCTCCCATCACAAACACCACCGCCACAAACACCGCAGCAGCAGCACCGACGACTCCCAGATGCAGCTCGACGACTCCAAGTACAAAGTCTACATCTACAACCTCGACGACGAGCTCTCCTCGTCCGACAACGAGAGCGATGCCGAGGGCAAGCTCGTCTTCCTTCCCGACATCGAGAAGCACATGCGCGCCATGAGCCGCATCCCGACGCGCGTGTTGGACCCCCGCCCGGACCCGCGCGCCGAGCTGGAGGGCAAGGAGCTGGTGCTGTATAGCGTGCCGACTTCCCTCACGGTTCCCGAGGAGCACGACAGCGTGCGCAAGGCCATTATCGAGGCGCGGGCTAGGGCGCGGGAGAAGCAGCGGGCTGAGTTGCAGCGGGCTGCTACTGCTGGTGGTGGTGCTACGTGCGAGGCCCCGGTGCCGGTGTCGGCGATGACATCATCATCGCCGTCGTTGGTGGGAGATGTGCCCATGGATGCTGAGCCCCTGTCCGGGTTGGAGGAGGATGATCCAGACGCCATGGAACTTGACTAAATGGTCTGGGAAAGAGGAGACGGCTGTCGTCGGAGTGGAATCGGGATAGCACCCGTATTCAGCGCTGAACGAGAGGATGTACGGCGCATTACTGGATGGGCAGGGTGCTTTTAGCGCGGTGTTACAGGGCGGGTTACAAGTGCAAAGGTTCAGCAAATTTGCTGACACTGGGATTGGCATCATTTAACGGACTTCATCTTATCCTTACTTCTTCTAGGAATACCGAGACAATTTCTAGGTCGCACGGGATGTGAATACAACGCAAACGCAAGTGCAGATTCCGCCAAAGCCCCAACGCCACGTTTCGAAACCTCATTAACGCCAGTCCTTGATGATCTACCGCCTCAGCCAAAGCCCGATTCCCACCAGGGGATTACCATTAAAATGCCGCCACCCATCCCATTGAGACCCGCTTGAGATAATGACGTGGGTGTTTTCAGTTAAGGAAGGGGTTGGTGTTTCCGGTACCCTGCGGCCGCACGGCGCTCGGTGGAGGGCCCGGCGGTGGCGCATATGTCTCTTGCTGTCGGCTGGAAGAGGGCGGAGGTGAGCCGGGGGGCGGCGCGTACTCGAACTGCTCCTCGTTTGGCTGCTGGTTCTGCGCCTGCCCGCCCTGCTGCTGCTGGCTGGTGTTGACCTTTGTCGAGCCAGCAGGGGCCTCGTACATGGGCGGCCGTGGCGCATTGGGGTCGTATACCGGCGGAGGCATGGCGTGCATGTCGTAGTAGTGCTGCTCAGGGGTGTACGGGTAGAGGTTTGCCGTCTGAGGGGGTCGGTAGCGAGGGTCGACTCGGGCGAGAGCCGCGCGGGGCACGAGGAACTGGACCAGTTGTCAGTACCCTCCGGACAGAGGTCGTCACGTCTGGGGACATACTCGGTGGTAGGCTAGGGGCGGCAGGCCCTTCCGTAACCTCTTGTTGGCGTGCACGTAGCCGATCACGAGGTACAGGCCGAGGAAGACGATGATGCCGAGGAAGACCGACCACTTCACGATTACCCCCGTCTGCCGCCGGGTCAGTTTCGCATTACTTGCCAAGGTCAAGTCGGCTGTGAAGACCTACTCTTGTGCTCCAAAACGGCACATAGCAACTGCTCTCGTCGATGTAACCGTCTGCGGTGAAGGTGCAATCCTCAAACTGCCTTTCGAGGAGCATTGAGGGAGCCATTGTTGCTTGCGGGCGGCACCGGACCCTCCGGAAGCTCAGATGAGGTGAACGATGAGGGCAGAGATCGAGATGCGCAGAAGGCAGAGGCGCCAAGTGCAAACGAACGACGAAGTCGTGATGCAGACCGATCACAGATCGGAGGAGACGAGAAAAGAGAGAATGCCAAGGCGGGAAGGAAACCCAGATGGATCGAGATCACTTCTTTGTTCCCGTTTTGGGTACGCAGAAAGTTGGGTTTGGCAACTCGAAGCAAACCGGACGATCTTGGTGGCACCTTCATTCGCCCTGCTGTGTCCGGCGCATCCTTGTCACTGACCAAGCCACTGAGAGGGCAGTGGCGCTGGGGCAGCAGAGGCAAAGGCGAGGTTTCAGACAACCTCTCGTGTTTCATCTACTCGCGGGCCGAGGAACGATGCCGCGCAAGCTTCACCATTGAGCGTATGACTTGAGATTTTGTTCGTGTTTCGCTTCTTTTGACTTGACGTCCGAGTACCGTGAATGAACCAAGTCGAACCAGTCCAGTGGTATGAGCAATGCACAGTATCTGCACCGGCAGACAGTCCCGAGGGTTGCGCAGACCTTGAAGCCAAACCAAACAACCCATGACTGACAGCCCCTTTTTAAGCACAGACAAAGGGAACCAGCAGATATCCATTCCCCAGCCCTGCAGTTTGCAGGCCAAAAGCCGGGTGCTGCTGGAACGGAACGCCGGGAGAGCCGGCAGCTGAGACGAATATTTTATGCGCTCCTAACCCCATCAGGAAGAACCATCTAAGTTAGAATGAACGCCATGGATTCGATGCCTGCACGCCAGACATCCACCGTGACGTGAAAAAGAAGGTCGACGTTGGAAGAGTTGCGCTGGGGATGTTGTTGAGGTGCCGCCAAGACCATCCTGTCCTTGCCATTACCTAACCCCAGCAGGAATGGCGCGTCGGCAATCGGCCGCCGACATGCACGGGCCAGGCCGCCCGCTGGGCCCGCTCCAGCCGATCCAAACCGGGCCCGAGATGGGGATCGCGGCAAAGTCCCCACATCTGCAAGGGAAATTTCGCCCGCAGCACATCTCGGCTTGTCCATCGGCAAGGTGACATAATAGCGCAGCAGCAAGGGATTGGGCCTCGAATTGGCGGCGAAACTGGCCAACAAAGCACGAGCAGTCGAGCACAGAACCTGCGGACTCAACG
The DNA here is from genome assembly GCA_023628475.1 of Chaetomiaceae sp. PF1801. Lineage (NCBI taxonomy): Eukaryota > Fungi > Ascomycota > Sordariomycetes > Sordariales > Chaetomiaceae > Chaetomiaceae sp. PF1801. Next base: position 20,029 of record JAMAKQ010000073.1, read on the forward strand.
GCGGACTCGATGAACCGGAGCGTCCCGTCCCCGCTTGAACCCCTATCGCGACTGAGACCGCCAAACACGTCCGTGATGCTCTGGAAGAGGAACCCGTCCACTTAAGCCTCCATTCTCTGCGGGCCGGGCAAGGCCGCGCGGACTACTACCCACTCCCACTCCCTTCCCCTCGCGAAATGGCGGCCACTGCCGGCACGGCCAAGGTGCTCTCGCTGCCATGGTGTCCCATCCCGACCACGTCGCTGCTGAGGGTGATGGTTCGGACAAAAGACTTTCACGGCAACCTTCGCGCCGCTCGCTTCAGCTCTAAACCGACCGTCCCGCCACAAGCGACTGCGCCTTCGTCGAGAGCCGCCGACACCGCGCCAGCGTCGCGACGTTCGCCGATGCGCCGACGCGCCCCCTACTCGACCGACGCGCCGTCACCAGGCACCAAGTTTGTCTACAACGTCGCAGCGTCCTACATCGCCAAAGGCCGTGTCTACGACCCCTCGAGACACGTCTTCCAGTTCAATCCCTACAACCGCGTGCAGCCACCAAAGGGCGGCGGTGGGAAAGCGTCGCGGCCCGAGTCGGGACAGGATGCCTTCTTCGTGAGCCGCCTCGGCGCCGTTCCCGGCGAGGTCGCGCTCGGCGTGGCAGACGGCGTGGGCGGCTGGATGGACAGCGGCGTCGACCCGGCCGACTTCTCGCACGCCTTCTGCGACTACATGGCGGCGGCAGCCGTCGCGTCAACCGCCACCATGCGGGGCACAGGCCGGCCATTGACGGCGCGCCAACTGATGCAGCTGGGCTACGAAGCCGTCTGCCACGACCCGTCGATCCGAGCCGGCGGCAGCACCGCGGTGGTCGGCCTGCTGACGGCCGAGGGCCTGCTCGAGGTCGCCAACCTGGGCGACAGCGGCTTCATCCTGCTGCGGCTTAACGGGGTGCACGCCTTCAGCGAGCCGCAGACGCACGCCTTCAACACCCCCTACCAACTCAGCGTGGTGCCGCCGAGCATGCTGCTGCGGGCGGCGGCCTTCGGCGGCGCGCAGCTCATGGACCAGCCGCGCGACGCCGAGGTGACGCGCCACCGCCTCCGCCACGGCGACGTCCTCGTCTTTGCCAGCGACGGCCTCTGGGACAACCTCTTCAACCAGGACGTGCTGCGCATCGTCAGCCGGACCATGGCCCGGGTGGGAGCGTGGGCGAGCACCGAGCAGGGGGTGCAGGTGGCCCCCGACCTGAGGCCCTATACCACATTAGGGGAGGGTAACACGCCTCCTCCCGCCACCCTGCAGAGCTTCCTGGCGACCGAGATTGTCAGCGCCGCCAAGGCCGCCAGCGTCAACGCGAAGCTGGACGGACCTTTCGCCAAGGAAGTTAAGAAGTACTACCCACACGAGGTCTGGCACGGCGGGAAGGAGGACGACATCTGCACCGTGGTGGTGCTGGTGTCCGAGGAGGAGGCGCCAGCCAAAGCGAAGCTTTGAACACATACACATTCGACACATACATCCAGCGGCACCCTCACGGGTTCATAACAGGCCAGAGGTTCGATATTTCGTGCGAGCATTGATCGGGAAGAAGCGGGAGTTCAAAAGCGAGCAAAGTCCGTCCAGAGCATTGCCCGGCGTTTCCATAGAAGTTTTGCCGGGTCAAACTGCATTTGGGGTTATTGTTGGAAAGCAAGCCCGTTCGTCTGGGATTTTTATAGACGGGGACTCAAGGCAACGAACGTGTCGTTATGTTGCCTGCGACCTTGCTGTGCATTTGGACATGATTCAGGGGCATCAAACAGCAAAAAGTCAAAGTTTTAGACCACCATCATTTCTGGCAGCGCAGCGTCACGGATAGAGCAGTATATCAAGGAATCAAGATGATCAAAGTCATTCTTACCCGTGTAAGGGGCGGGTCGGGGAGCTAAACTTTCCCCCCTTATTTTTTAAAGCCACTTAGACGATTGAACCGCTATTGCATTGCCCAAAAACACCTTAAAATATTTAACTAGAGCTTCAATAGTAGATTAGCCACTTAATCCTTCAAGCGGCTCGACTAGAGGGCCGCTCCTTCCTCGGCAGCGCTCTAAACACCACTCTTAGCTACCTTATAGGAAAGAACGGCCTATAATTCCTTCCTTCGATATGCTATTCCTTAATTAAGCCGCTCATTCCGTTTGAAGCGCTCAAAGTCCGCTCATTTTAGCGAGTCAAAACTTTCCTAGCTCGATTTTGGATTGAGCCGTTGATGCGGTGTTCAGGCGCCGCTCCTCGACCCCCCCCCCTTGCGCGGGTAAGTTGGCAAAGGCCTCGATTCTCAGTATGCAGGATTTCGGTTCTCCCTAGGTCCGAGAGACGTCTCTAGCGATCCAAGCGATCTCTTGTCTTGGCTCAGACATTCATCGCAAGCCACCGCCAGCTGATAACGTTAGGTTCTTCAGACACCACGATGCTGTATTGCAGAAGATCGACAGATAACGATCCGCAACAAGCAAACAATTCGTAGCTGCACACCACAGAGCCTCATGCAAGTTCCCGCTGACCCATGCTTCCACAAAGCCTATTCAGTGGACGAAGACGGAAAACCCGGCGGTTCGGTGCGTCCGCACAATGCATTTCCTCGAACCCGACGGGTCAGACCTGCAGGTTGCCGACGGACTACCCGTCGTCACAAAACCACGAAAGGGACCGGGAGACTGGACCTCCGATGATCACCACAAGCAAAAAGAAAATTTTAACAATACCAATTAATTCCCAGGCACACGTCAGGCATGCCCAATTACAGCACCTTCAAGAACAAGTGTATGTACAAGAAGACGAATGCATCAAAAACACCGGTATCCCCTCTCCCGCAAAACCGACAACGCCGAGACACCACCGAGTCGCGTCTTAGTTGAAGAAGACGAGGGCGGCCACCGTACCCAGAACCAGAGCGAGGGGCGAAGCGAAGCGCTGGCCGTTGTTGGTGTTGGGCGGAGCGGACGTCGACGAGCTAGCGGCGCGGGTGGTCGAGGGGGCGCTGGTCGTGGTCGTGGTGAAGCCTGCGATGTGTTAATCATCGGAATAAACACAAAAGAAAGGAGGGAAGACAAATAGTAGGTAGGGATAGCGAGAGAAAGAGACAGGGAAAGGGGGGAGGAAAAGAGAAAAATAGGTAAACCAGAAGAGGTAAAAAAAAGAAAAGAAAAAAGAAAGAGAGAAAAGGCGGCGGCGGGCGCGACTTACTGGAGCTGGTGCTGCTAGCGCTCGAGGTGGTGCTGCTAGACTCGGTCGAGCTGCTGCTGGTGCTGCTACTGCTGCTAGCAGTGGTGCTCGAGGCCGACGACTTGGTGCTAGAATGCGTCGCCGAGGTCGAGGCCGAAGTGCTGACCGTCGTGGAGAGCGTGCCAGTGCCCGCGTACGAAAACTGCTTGCTGTAGTTGGGTTCACCCGACGAGTCCGTGATCCGGATGGCATACGTGCCCGAGGGGATGTTGTTGAGTGTGAAGGTGTACGAGCTGCCCGTCACACCAGCTGCGGCCAGCGAGGTTAGCTCTTGCGCCCTGGGCCTGGTCGTGAGATCGGAACATGGTGCGGCTTACAGGTGATGTCGACGACCTTCTGCAGGTTGTCCGAGGGGCCCGTCATGAGAGTGATGGTGACCGGGCCCTGAGAGTTGCTCCACTGCAGGGTGAACGGCTTGCCCTCCTGAATGTCGTAGTTGCTGTTGAGGAGCATCGGCTTGGCGAGCACAGCGGCCGCGAAGGCGAGAACTGAGGCAACGGAGAACTTCATTGTGACTGAATTGGATGAATGATCAGATTAAGCGATGGGCTGGCGGTAGCGCAACTGTCGACGACAAGACTGTCAGTCAGGGTACTGCTGGAGCAGGCGTGTGTTTGGTGAGGAGATGTCGGTCCGGGTGACTCGGCTCTCGAAAACAATTGAAGTGGATGCTCGAGTCGCGCGGATGTGGTTGCCGGGGGCGACCTACCAAAGCTGCTGGAATGCGATGGGCGATGGGTGTAATTAGATGCGCGCCGAATGGCAATTGAATGCTGGTGGAATGGAAAATCGATGATGAACGATCGTGGAGAAGTCGGGGGATATTATTACGGCAAAATAAATGCCAGTTCCTTGGACCAAGTTTTGAGTGACTCGGAGGGGAAAGCGGGAGGAAGGAGGAGGAAGAGCGAGGAACAAGGCAGTCGCGGCGCACATGGGGCCAAAATACCCTCGCCGGCCAAGGACGCGATGGCTCCAGCTGGAAGTGACGCTTCGCCCGCCGCGCCCAATAGGAGATGAGGGTAGAATTATCACTTGCGCGGATGCACCCCGGTCCATGTTTGCAATGGGGAAGCGGCACGGGAAGCCTGGGCAACCAGGGGCCGACAGGGGTTCGGATCGAGAAGTCGAGGAGCCGCTGCCTTCTTCTCACTCCAGATGGAATGCGGCGTAGGCGCTGAGTTGGGGATTGCCAACTCTGCGGAAGGCGCAGGAACTCCAGGTCGGGCGGCGAAGGAGTCCTTCACATCTCGGGGTCATTGATCAGAGGCTGCGATGCCTTCAGCGGCGCTCTCGCTGCCATCTCTGGGCTTCCATTTTGGGATCAAGGTGACATTAGCGTCGGCGGCGTTGGGCTGTGGAAATTGTCTGAAGCGACCTCGATTTAGATTTTAGCCCTGCAAAAAGTGCACCACCGAAACAGGCCGCGCCGCACACAGATCTTGGTGTCGGATGCTGCCAGGCGGCATTCGAGACATACAGACCGAGCACGACACCGCTGCCATCCCCTTCGATGTCGAGGAGGACACAGGTCGTCGACGACTCGACGCCAAGTGCAACTCGCAGGCCTTCACGTGGGATGCATGCGGGTGGGACCTTCATCTCGCGAGGCAGGGGTCCAGGGCATCGAGCACCCCGAGACGGATTGGGTTTGCGGTTCATGATTGCATGCAAGAAGCAGATCCCTTGAGCGCTCTGCGAACAATCCGATATCTCAACGGCAACAATAGGCGACGCCAAGGTGGACAGACGAGCGGTGGTCTGGCAGACAAGCAAGACGCTTGGACCGTTGCATCGCACAGAAACTCACTGCGTCATCCCGTCCCGCCCTGCTTGGAAACCTCGACCAAGCATTGCAACACAAGATCCAGCACTCACCCACTGCGGATTGGGCCCCGCTTCCCCGCTGTTGTGATTCCAGCACAAGATCCATCGTCCATGGTTGTGGTGGTGGCTGAGCTCGAGTCGCACAGCGGGACAGTCGTGCAAGCTGAGATATCATTCCAGAGTTCGGAGCTGAAGCTCGAGGCCGACAATGCCTTTGGCGCCGGATGGCTGCGCCCACATGCTTGCGCGTCCCGCGTCTGGGTCGCCCAGCTTTCCCAGAGTGTGTCGGAAAGGAGATGGTGCATCATGAGACATATACCGACAAGCGCATTGTTCAGGCGCTGGCAGTTGGCAGACGTTGAAACAAAGTGGCCAGTTACACAACACATCCCGTGATCATTGCGTCGACAGCAAGGTTGTGCTCATGGGGCTGTCGTCATCGCTTCCTCGGTCGCACCATCTCTAGTATCGGTAACAGAAGGGGACGAGGTGCCAGCTCGGTCGTATACATTTTTTGCCTGGGCCGTTCCAGTCCTCGCAGGCTTGATCGAGGCGGTGGGCACGGCTAAAAGGAGGCCATGCGGGATCTGCGGACGGATGCCCCGTAGCGGGGGGAGGAGCCAGGCAGCGAAGATTCTGAGACACCTCTTCCTCGAAGATCCGCCGCAATCGTCAGGGCGTATCTGCCGTCCTACGCCGCTCGCGCCGTAGCTGTTCGCCGACGATGCTAAAATCGATGACAAGAGCCGGCAAACTGGGCCAGTGGTCGGAGATTCCACTAGGTCGTGCTCAAGGGAGAAGGCATTCGACAACGCCGCGGTGCACCCCATGAGTCTCCTCGAACAGCGTCCTGACAGAGGCCCCAAGTCCCTTCATCTTGTAGACGAAGTCGTCCAGAGAACCACCGACACCAAAGTACAGCCTCTTGGCGGAAACAAGAGCCCTCGCGTTGCCGCTCGAACGGTCACGGCGCTCCCGCTGAAGGATCGAAAGGAGTGTGCTGCTGAAGCTTTCGAGCGCAAACGGAGAGTAAATGGTCTCGGAGCCGAGCAACAATGTCCTCGTAGAATCGGGGAGATCCGCAGGGATGGCTGAGCGGTAAAGGAGGTCAACAAACTCAGACGACCAAGCTCCCGACAGAAAAGAGAGAGTGATCCGGTCCGAGGAGAGTGTCTGCCTGAAGGCGTCGAGCACTTCTGGCGTCAACTCTAGCTCCCCGTCGGGAGTGAATGCCTCTTCAATGATGGTGTTCTCACTCCGCCGCTGCAGAGCCCAGGCGAGTATCAGGTTCGGCAGCGTCACGAGGTAGAGCACTGTAGGGTTGTAGTCTGCGAGCGCGAGCACCAAGGGATGTTCCAGCTCGGACTTCCTCCCACTCAGCGCCCATTGGAACAGAGCGAGCGAAGGCAACGCTGTGCCGCAACCAAGCTGCAAGGAAAAGTCAGTAAATATCACAGAAGGGCGCCCCGTTGGGGGCCGAGAACATCGCCGCACCTCAATCAGAACACAAGGGCCCTGCGCCAGGTGATGGCCGACGTCCTCCCTCGCAAGAACCTTGACCAGGTCGACGCTGCTCTCCCAGCTCTTGAAGCCGCCCTCGTAGATGCCCGTCTTGACGTCGTGGTCCCCCAGCCCGGCTTCCGACTCGGAAGCGTTGTCGATTTCATCCTCGGCCATCAACTGGGCGCGCACATCCCAGAGCTCGCGCCGAGGTAGCCGGAGGGTGCGGCCATCACCGAGCGGGACATCCAGCAAGCCGAAGGCAATTTTTGACGGCAACCGCGAGAGAAGATCCTCCAGCACGTGCTGGGTCGGTGGAAGCAGCGGCTTGCCTTGCACGGGGAATGCGCCCGCTGTTGGTTGTGAGGGCACTGTCGTGGTGTTCCCCGTCTGTGTCGGAGTCTGTTGGTCGTCCTCGATGTCGTCGCCGGCGAAGGAAAATGCAAACGCCATGTCTCGCCCCTGAACCTGTGAGAACACGACACTTGAACCCTGTTTTTCCCCCCTTTGCCCGTCTTTTCTCTTCTCTTTTCCGGCCGTCGACTAGCCTTGCCGTAAAGCGCGAGGATGTTGGTCACTTAGCCTCTCACCGTCAACACTCAGCCGATGCGTTGAAGCCCAGCTTGCCTGATGAACTGGAAAGTCTCAATCTTGGGTTGGACCTGGAGCTCTCACGCAGAGGCTTGTTTTGTGACTTGAGGAAGGGACCACAAGCCTGTGGCACGCCGCACAACAGGGGCCCGGACCCGCTGCGGCGGGGCGGTCCTGCCCCAGTCCCGTGGATTTCCACTGTTCCAGAGCTTCAGAAGGCGCCAGACCAAAAAGGGAAATTCGGCTGGTCACAGCTCATTCGTCGCTCAGCAGCAGCTTCCCGAATGCAACCCGCAACTGCTGTGGTTGGACAAAATACGACTTCAACAGAGCACAATCCCCGACTTTACGCATTCTCTCCTTCTTTCTGCTTGAGACAGCTCACCTGGACCGTCACCTGCCCGCCACAAGCCGAGGTCTTTTAGCAGGACGACACCCATTGGACTGCGAAGACGATGTTGCAGCTCGCAGCAATGGCCACCCGAGAGTCCGATACAGACGCGGCCGGCAACCGCCTCGGGGGATAGATGGCGTGCAGCATGGCCCTCTCTTCTCCGCCTGCCGGTGCAGCACGACGCTGACTACCAGGCGAGCCAGGGTCTCCGGCCAAGTAGGTATGCGCGTGCCTGGTACGGAGCACCGGTAGTCTCGTCGGGGAGGCGAGGTGGCTCCATGCCAAAATCCTCGGCCGCCGTAAATGGACCAACGGTGCTGGTGCTTCCTTTGGTCGCCGCCTCCACTCCGTCGAGCTGAACCAGGGACGGCGTCTGAGCCGGATGATACTTCTTTGGGGGTTCCCCATGTTTGCTCGGCTGTCATGGTCAAGCTTGGAGCCATCCGGCGCGTACCGCTGAGAGACGAACAGAGAATCCTATCCCACTCTTGCCCTTTGTGGAAAACATATCCAGCGAGAGAGGCAAGGTCAAGGTCCGGGTGCGGAGTCATTACCTGTTCCTTCGAGAAAAGTCCGTTCTGCTTGATCTCACTCCTTTCCTAGGTTGCAACCAATGCATCAACCAAGTTCCTCCGAATCCTTTGTGGGCCAGGATATAAATCCAGCCGTCCTGGACCCCAAGCGGCTTGATCAAACACCGCTTGTCCAGCAATACCAAGCTGAACTTGGTCGACTTCCGCCCAGTCCCCCTTCCTCCTGTTCTCCGGACTCGACTCCAGCGACTCCCACCGAACCCATGGGCGACATAAACGGCCACGCCGAGGCAGCCAAGCTCCCGCCGCCCCGTGCAGCTTACACGGTGCAAGAGCAGCCGCTCGGCTCGACGCGGCACATTCGCATCGTGGGCATCGGAGCCGGGGCGAGCGGCCTCAATCTGATCCGGACCCTGCGGCTCAACCTCAGCGACTACGAAGTCGTCGTCTACGAAAAGAACGCCGACGTGGGAGGCACCTGGCTCGAGAACCGCTACCCCGGATGCCGATGCGACGTCCCCAGCCACAGCTACCAGTTCTCGTGGCGGCAGAAGAAGGATTGGACCAACTTCTTCTCGGCGGCCGAGGAGATCGGGGAGTACCTCTGCCGGGTCTGCGATGAGGAGGGCATGCGGGACTCGATCAAGACTTCGCACCAGGTAGTTTCGGCTCGGTGGAACGAGGAGGACGGGCAGTGGGAGTTGGTCATCCGGAACTTGGAGACGGGAGAGGAGTTTAGCGACTACGCCACCTTCCTTGTGGATGGGACGGGAATTCTGAAGTAAGCAAGGCTAGGGGGTTATAGTCATGGGCAGGATATTGACCGTGGAGAACAGCAACTGGAAGTGGCCGGACGTTGAGGGCCTCGATGACTTCCAAGGAACCTTGATCCACACCGCGCGGTGGCCGAAAGATTTTGATTACACGGGCAAGACCATCGCCGTCATTGGCAACGGCTCGAGCGGGATCCAGGTGTTGCCAGAGCTCCAACCAGGTAAGACGTCCAGTGGCAGTACTCGCCGGTCAACTCTGACACGACTTAGGTGCTGAGAAACTTTACCACATATTCCGGACTCCCACTTGGGTCCTTCCTCCAAGGATACAGGCCTGGAAGGTCATGGGCCAAGCCGGCCAAATCCTCAGCCAGATCCAGATGGACGCCCAGGAGAACTTCTCCCAGGAGACCATCGACAGGTTCCAGTCTGACCCAGAGTTCTACCGCGAATTCGTGAAGAAGGTCGAGGTGGAAGTCAACAATGCCTTCCCGGTCGTACGTTGATTCCGCTCCCTTGCCCCTAACGATGGCTAACAACATATGTTAGGTCCTCGTGAACAGTCCGGTGCAGGCCTTTGCCCGAGCGAAAGTCACGGAATACATGACGATGATGCTCGGGGGCAACCAGGAGCTCTGCAAGGCGCTGATCCCCGATTTCCCACTTGGGTGCCGGAGGATGACGCCCGGACACGGGTACCTCCAAGCCTTGACTAAGCCCAACGTCGAGGTCAGAAAATCAGAGATCAAGCGCTTCGTGCCGGAGGGTATCGAGCTCGAGTCTGGGGAGATCCTCAAGGTCGACGCGATTGTCTGCGCCACCGGGTTCAACACATCCTTCTGCCCGCGCTTCCCAATCATCGGCCGCGACGGGAACCTCCAAGACAGGTGGAAGAAGGAGATCCCCAAGGCTTACATGTCATGCGCCGTGGCCGGGTTGCCCAACTATTTCAGTAAGCCCCGCCCCTTCCCTTACCTCTCGTTTCTCACTCCCCACTAACCTGTTGCTTCTGTAGTGTTCCTCGGCCCCAACGCCCCAATCGGCCACGGCAGCGTCTTCACCCTCAGCGAGCACATCGCAAAGTATATCACGTCCGTCATCCGCAAGTGCCAGACCGAGTCCATTAAGGCCATCGTCCCCTCGACAGCCGCCGTCGACGACTACTTTGAGCACATCAGCGCCTTCATGCCGCGCACCGCGTGGGCGGCCCCCGGGGGAAGGTCGTGGTTTAAGGGGAATGGGCGCGAGGACGGCCCTGTTACGGCGCTGCACCCGGGCAGTCGGATTCATTTCTTTCATATGCTGGAGAAGTTTCGCGGTGAGGATTGGGAGTATACTTATGTGGGGGGGAGTGGGAATCGGTTTGGGTATTTGGGGAATGGATTCTCGACTAAGGAGTTGGATCCGGAGGGGGATTCGACTTGGTATCTTGATGAGGATGCCGTTGTGAGGTGAAGGCGATTGTGGGTGTGGGCGGATGAGAGACGGTTGGGTGGTTGGCTTGAGGGCGCCTTGGGGTCTGCCTTGCGCTGAGCGAGCGATGTCTTTCAGCTGGGGGATGACGATGATTTCGATACAAAAAATGACAGAAGCAAGGGGGGCTGCTCTCCTATTCTGCCCAAGAGAACCCATTCGTCATGGAAATAGGAGTGTTGTCTCCAGGCTCCAACTCAGGGAACGAGACTGGCAGTCTACGTAAAGAAGGGGTGCGTTTACTTTGAGGTCGACAAGTGACTCAGCGGCTCAGCGGCTATCTCTCGCCGACCGATCGGTGCCTGCACCCTCCATCTGGACAGTTGGACCAACAGCCGATCCCTTCGGCAGTTACTCCATTGGGCATCTGGTTGCCCTCGTGTAAGGCGTCCCAGGTTTGGGCCAGTTGTTGGCTCCCGTCCCGCCAGATGGTGAGTGCTCAAGCAGTGGACAGGGGCCCTGAAGCGGCACGCAACTGCAGTGCAGCCCCCCAAGTTCAGAGGGCGCCTGACACTTTCGCCTCGTCCACACACAGCCACCAACCACCTCGATCAACAGCAGCTTTTCCTGCACCCAACGCGCTGGGACGCATTAACTACAGCCTGATGTGAGGACAGTTGAGCGAAGTATGGGTACTTTGTCTTTTTCTGATTTCTCACTTGCGACGGCAGCCTCCTTCGTTTTCGACGGGCGCGCAGTAATCTCATCTCGGCCTGTCTGGGAAAGGTCGTCAATCCGGGTCGCCAGCCTTCAGCTTTGAATCCTGGAGAGGCGCTTTCCAACGACGCGCAGGAACCGACCGCATACAATATTTTGCCCACCGTTCCACGCTGCGCGCCGAGATGGTATCAGGCTCTTGGCCGTCTGGAGCGCCTCCGCTCGCCTCTATGATCGAGGATGGGGCGCAAGGCGGCCTGTTTGGCGTCTTTCTCAGCGACTCTCGATAACCAGTCGATCCGCTGGCCCATCGCAACGAAACCCGTTCGGGACTGGATCTCGATGGATACTCGACTTCGCGATAATCCAACCGGGAGCCAGCACGAGGCTCATGCATGCAGCCCGGCGGCGGTTAAAACGCCCCATCTTATTGGAGGCGGCCTGCCTCAGCGGTCCGCGGCTCGCGCCGCTGTGCGGACCAGGGGGCTGCTGTTGGCCGGACACATGCAGGCTTATTTTGACCCTCTGTTCCCCCGCAGCAATCATGTCCCGGTGGTTAGCCCTCAAACCGTCGCCTACGGTTGCTGAGTTGCTGGTGAGCGCTATCAATGTCGGCCGCCAGAGATGAAGCAATCAACCTCTTGTCCCTTGGTAAGCGCTGGTGCTCTCTACAGTGTCCTGAATCCGGGGCGACGCTGACAAGAATCAGATGGCGGGGGTGTTCGGGGGGTGGCCTCGCTGGTCATCCTGCACGAAATCATGATCAAAATCAAGGAAATGCAGGGACTTTCCGAGATCCCCAAGCCTTGCGATTACTTCCACATGATCGCAGGAACCAGCACGGGAGGGTGAGTGAGGAAGCGACCGCCCCTGGCCCCCAGCTGGTTCACTGACCTGGTCCAGCCTGATCGCAATAATGGTTGGAAGACTCCGCATGTCGACGGAAGAGGCGCTACAAGAGTATGACAACTGCGCAAAGAAGGTCTTCTCGGGCCGGAACAAGAAGTGGACCACCATCACCGAGAAGTTCCGGGCCACAGCTCTGAAGGAAGTCGTCGAAGACCTTGTCCGACGCCGCAACATGGGCGAATACTTGCTCGACCACACCCTATCCTACGACTCAAAGGGGCAATGCTTTGTGTGCGTCATGCCAGCAGGCAATGTCGGGGAGCCTCGGCGTCTCCGTTCCTTTGCGACAGCAGATTCCAAGGACCCTGCCCACGTCAAGATCTGGGAGGCGGCGAGAGCGACCACGGCGGCATCTTACTTCTTCAAGCCCATGACGATAAGAGTTGGAAAACGCTTGACCGAAGAATACATCGACGCGGCCATCGGTTGCAACAACCCTGCTGAGTACCTCCTCCGAGAAGCTGCAGACCGGATCGGAACGGGCCGGCGACTGGGCTGCCTGGTCAGCATCGGCACGGGAACTCGCCATGTTCACATCAGCAGGGCGTTGCCCGGGTGCGGGAATGCATTCGGATTTTTCAAGGAGCTTGCTGGGGTCCTGAAGAGCAAGGCAACTGATAGTGAAGAGACGCACCGTCACCTTCAGGAGAAGTTTGGGGATTATCCCAAGGCATATTTCCGCTTCAATGTCCCGAATGCCGCTGCCGAGGTCAAGCTGCACCATTACCTCAAGATGGGACACCTGAAGTCAGCCACAAAGGCCTACCTGTCCGATCCCCGGGTTGCGATACAGATTCGAGACACCGCGGAGGTCCTTGGGCGCAACTCATCCGAACATGGGCTGACACTTGGGCACATTGGTAAGTGTTTCTGGCCGTTTGATCGAGAAAGGGGACTAACTTGGCGAGCTAGACGCTCTCGACAAAGACCAGGTCATATTGTCAACGCACGAAGCCCGCGCGCTGGGAGACACCAGTCGGTTCTTCACTGGGAGGCAGGAAATCTTAGAGAAGCTCGATGCTTGTTTTGCCGAACGCGACACAGGAGGCAAACCGCGGCGCGAGTTTCTGCTCTATGGTATGGGCGGAGTGGGCAAGACACAAATCGCGCTCAAGGCTGCCGACGACCTCGAAAGCCGGTTTGTTGCTCCTCCGTCCTTTGCCGTATCTAGCGCGTTATGGGGTTTGCTGACCGAGATACAGGTTCAAACACATCTTCCACGTTGACGGCACGGATGCCCTCACGGCGGGTCAGAGCTATGCCGCCATCTGCCAAAAGCAGCTTCTGGGCTATGGCACAACCAACGAAATGAGAGACCTGGCTCTGCAGTGGATAGAAGGTCTCTCGGACGAGTGGCTCATTATCTACGACAATGTCCCGGAGCAGGAACGATTCCGGCCAGTCCTCCCTCGGCGAAACAAGGGGAACGTCATCTACACCTCACGGTCTCGGGGGTTTCTGGCGGACATACCCGCCCAGTGGGTTTGCGAGGTCGAGCCCTTTGAAGAGGGTGATGCTGTCGACCTGCTTCTCAAGATTGCCGGCCATGAACACTTGCGGTCGGATCCGGAAGAGATCGAGTCGTCTCGGGAGATTGTGGCCTCTCTGGGATATCTCCCACTCGCCATTGAGAGCGCAGGTGCTTACATCAGGGAAGGAGGATGCAATGCTCTCACGTATCTGCAGAGATTCCATGACCAGCAAGTGAGACCGCAGTTACCTAGCAAACCAAATACCGATGGCTCTTCGCCGGTTCGCCCGGCCTTGTACACGGCGCTCGACCTTTCGTACGAAGCGATCGTGGGTGTAAGACGGCGGAAAGGACGGAGTGTGATGGGCATAGCCGCGGAATCCGCCCTCCAGGTCCTGAATCTGCTCTGCTTCTATCACAATGAGCGAATCCCGGCTCTGATCCTGGAGCGTGCGGCCACAGAACGCTTGAAATGGGGAAGCCTAGGTGTTTACCCCTTGTCCGACCTTGCAGACGACCCCTTCATGGACGCGGCTCCGCTCTTGAACCTCATCTATCCCGAGGGCATATGGGATGGTGCACGGTTCGGCTTGGGATCGCAAATACTCCAGAGGTTCTCTCTCGTCAAGCTATCACCAAACCGAAGATTCGTTTCCATGCACGTCATGGTCCAAGCCTGGGCCCAAGAGAGGATGAAGGACGAGACCCGGCAGCGACAAGCTCTGGCTGCCAGGATGGTGCTTATTGAATCCATCGTCCTCAGCTGGAAGAAGCACGAGGCCTACTGGATGCGGCTGGTAGCCTCCCATGTCAGAGCTTGCCTGGCTCATGAGACGGAACCCGTACGCCACGACCCATACCAGGCCATCTTGGACTACAAGCTCGGGTGGTACTTCACCGAGGAGAAGCAATTTCCTGATGCCATACAGCACCTGAGCAACGCCATGCGCATCTGGAAGCTTGAGAACGGAGTACACAGCGAGCCGGTAACCGCTGTGCTTTCGGACCTAGCGAAAGTCTACCACGAGATGGGTCGCGCCGGCGATGCTGAGCTCACTTATCACGAAGTGATTGACAGGCTACGTCTTCATGTCATCGAGCTGCGAACGCAGCTGAGAGAGCGTCGAGCACGTGTGAAAGCGAGGGCGGAACGGGCGGAGAGGAGCGAGAAAACTGCCCACGTTTATCATCATGGGGGACCAGCAGAGCAGAAAGCCAAGGCTGCTAAGAACAGGAAGCAGGACATGAAGAATCATGATGGAAGACTTGGGGCTGAGGGAACCACGGCAAACCCCGGTGACCAAGATACCACGGTTCGGACAGGGAGCGAGACAGAAGAGCAATGGGTTGAGGACGTCCTGTCTGTTGTCAAAAGAAAGCCCCGACAGCGGACCCCAGAGGATCTGCGGTTCGAACTGGCCACCGTCAAGACGGACTTGGCCAGACTTCACTTTGACTGTGGAGGTTTCGCATCGGGAAGAGACCTGATCTTGGAAGCCATGGAGCTTTTGAAACAGTCCGGCAACCCCGCTGACGTTCGGGTCTGGGCTCTGGAGGACGAACTCATCCGCGTCTTCTGCGGGGGCGGTGACCTAGGCCACTGGGCCCGTCGCACCTCGGCCATCCGTGCGCTACCCAAAGACATGTTTGAGGACGCTGCCGAACATGACTACTCATTCGTCTGGCAGATAGGCTACGCTTGCTATCTGTGCCACGAGGGGAGCTGGGACGAGGCGTACGCGTGGTACGAGGAACTACTGGAGATTGCCCCGATGTACTACGGAGTGGGCGACCGCAGGACGCTCTATCTGCTGCGGAAGATGGCCCTGTGCCGGCTCGAGCGCGGGGTGTTTGAGGAGGCCGAGGAACTCGCGAGGACTGCCGTCGAGCGGGCCAAGGCCGCATACGGACAGTGGCACCTCCATACTGCCAAGTGCCTCGATACTTTGAGTGTCATCCTCATGAACCAGACACTTGACCTGCAGCCTGGTTCCAAGTTCTGGTCTGTCACGCAGGAGGCTTACGACTCGGTGCGAACTGCCTTGTCAGAGGACCACTATCTGGCCAAAAGGTTGAAATGCCGACTGGGTACCTTCCGTTACCCCAAGACCACACCTACTGAGCCCAAGAGTGTGGTGGGGGAGGAAGCGAATGAACTCTTTCGCGACCACAAGCCTGAATATCTCGAAGCCCGTGTTGCCGCTGGGGATGATAGTGACGACTTTTGGGATTACATTGACAGGAAATTTGCGGACGGCTATCCGGAAACAAGGGAGGAGTACATGGCAATTGTGAACGCCGAGTATAGGGAATTCAGAAGAAGGAGGCTCCAAGACAGGTCAGAGAAGAAGAAAAGGCCTCCAGCCAGAAGACGAGTCGCAGCAGAAGCTGAGCCGAGCTCTCATGCGAACGAAAACGCCCAGAGAGCAGAGGGCGAGCCGGCTGCAAACGGAACCGCTGCAAAACCCAGACGCGAACGCAGAGAGAAATCGAAGGGAAAGGAGAAAGCAAACGGTGACCTGTCTCCCATCATTGAGGGTGAGTCAGACCTTCGCAAGGACAATGCTCAGGAGGTGCCCAGCAAGATTGAGGCGGCGCCAGAGGAGAACCGACGAGATGTGAAAGGGAAAGGAGAGGGTCTGGTATCGCCGCGGTCTGGGAGCCAAGTGCAGGTCGGCGAAGGCACATCAAGGAATGCGTGACTCTGGGAGGTGAACCAGGACGGAACTTTGATACCCACGGTCGAATTACTCCGGTTGCATCACAGTCATAACTTGCTATGACTCGTTCCCTTCCGTCCCGCGCTTCTGTATCGCCCTAAACAACTCATACAGCTGACCCAATTGCTCATCTGCTCTTCGAGTCAGCGGAAACGTTTTCTCTCGCTTTTGCCTCCATGGAGTAAGACACGTACCGCTCATCTTCTCAAGCTTCCCTTGGTCAAGCTTCTCCCCAAGCCACGCATCTCCCTCGATCTTTTGCGCATAAAGCTGCCACTCGGTAAGGAATCCAATCTGTCGTAGCAGCGCCCAAGCTGTCAGTCGCAACACAACATGTAGCCAGGAAGAACTGGCCTGGTCCAAGAAGGGAAGCCTCACCAGATGTACAGGATTCTCGACATCCCGATGCGCCCGGAACTCTGCCTTGACATATTCGTCGCCCAGCACGCGCATCTCGGCAGGCAGGTGTCTCCTGTGTGCCCGGAGGATACGGCGATAGAGGTAGATTGGCGGGAGCAGGGCCATAGGACCGGGGGTTAGGCCCTTTGTTGTTGACATGGCCGAGGCCAAAAGACGGAGCGTTGGCTTCATGGTGAGAGACAGTGATGGTCGCCGAGTGCTCGTAGTCAATATCTTTGGTAGCAGGGTCAACGGCGGGTTCGTATCCACAAAAAAAAGGGAAACAATGTATCTTCTCCGTTGCCCTCAATTGTCGCGTTAAGCCGTGGCACTGGTAACTGTTATGAAGAGATTTGGTGTTTCGAGGCCGTGAGTTGCTCACAACATGATGCCGAGGATGAGAGGGATCATTCGAAGTTGACGGTGACCCGCACAGTGGCGGGTCGCATATTGCACACTGGGCTTGCACGAGGATCTAAGAGTTTGGAACAAGTCTGCATCAACCGACGGAGGAAGGAAAGGCTGTTGGATCTGATGTGCTCCGTCTCTTGATCCAGATAAGTTCCGCGGGAATGATTCTGTGAGTGGCGTGCCCACACGCCGGGAAAGTCAACGGTTTGTATATTCGGACTACTGCTCCAGCGCCTCAGCTATCCACACAGCCTGGATGGCGCTGACCTTCTTTGCGTAGTTCTTCTGGGTATAGACATGCTCCAGGAACATGATCGCCTCCCTCTTCTGCCCGTGCAACACACTTGAGGGGTGTATGGCAACGACATGCTTGCCATGCGACGTGACGTAGCTGTTGTCCGGCGCCAGCATGGCAGTCTTCAGCGCGAATCCCTTTAGGAAGCATTTGAGGATGACGGCTGACTGTTCCGGTGAAATCGGTGTGAAGGGCTGCGGATCCGGCGGCGGCTGCTCCATCAAGCCCATCCGAACACACAGCCCCCGGAGCTGCTTCCGAATGTTGAGCGCCTGCTTCATGTTTCTGATGTTGAGCTTGCGGTCCTTGCACCATTGCACTCGGTCGGCGTTCTCGGCCGCATAGAGCTGCATTGTAGTCAGGTACGTCAGGAGATCCCCTTCGCGGCGGGAAAGCTCTTTGCGGTACTCCTCCACTTCTTCCCTCGCCTCCTCCGACCGGAGTTGGAGGAAAATATCCTCGCCAGCTGTGATGCAGGAAATGATGTCGATCGCCTCAAGTAAGCAGTCGTACTTCGGATCCGCGGCCGCCAGGAGGACCCGGGCGTAGGGCGGTGTGACGGGGAACGCCACCATCATGCGTCCCGTGTCCGTGATGGAGCCGTCGTCCGCGAGCGCGCCGAGAATATGAAGGTGTAAGAGAGCTTTCTCGACCGACTCGACTTCTGGTGGGTCCATGAGAGGGAAAGACAGGACGTCGTCGATTCCTCTTGCTTTCATGGTCAGGACGGCGCTCAGAATGTCGGTCCGTAAAATCTCGGGGAGATCCGTGTCCTGTAGCGTTTCGTACGTCTCTTTGGTGTAGAGTCGGAAGCACTTGCCAGGACCTTCACGCCCTGCTCGACCAGCTCGTTGGATAGCGGACGACTTGGAGATGGGTTTTGCCAGCAGCGATTCCATGCCTAGTCGAGGCCGGAACTGCTTCACCTTCGATTTTCCGCAGTCAATGACGTAGCGCACGCCTGGGACGGTGACGGACGTTTCGGCGATGTTGGTCGCGAGAACGACCTTTCTCGTAAAGCTCCCTTTGATCGGCTGGAAGGCTTCATGCTGAGCCTCCATGGAGAGTTGGCCAAACAGAGGAAAGACCTTGATTTTGGGGAGCTTGGGGCCGAGGGTTGCAGCGTATTCTTCGATAAGCCTCTGTGCGGACTCGATCTCCTCCTGGCCGGTGAGGAAAGCCAAGATGTCCTTCCTGCCATGTTTGTCCGATAGAGCCTCTTCGGTGTGGATCTTAAAGATGGTTTTGAGAAGGGTCTCTTGAATATCCGGAACTGGTTTTGGCGTGTGGACAATGTCAACGGGGAACTGCCGCCCCTCGATCTGGAGGAACTCGACCGAGGTTTGCGATTCGGGCGCTGGCGCAGGGGTGGAGGGTTGTGTGTCCGAGAAGAAGCGCCTGATGCTTTCGACGTTAGCTGTAGCGCTCATGATGACCACCTTAAGTGGGATCCCGCCGCGACCAGCCTTGTCCCCGGAGATGATCTGCTTGAGAAACCCAGAGAGGAGATCGACATCCACGCTCCGCTCATGAATCTCATCAACGATAATGGCGCTGTACTGTTTGAGATGGGGATCGCGAAGCAGCTCCTGGAGGAGCATGCCTTCGGTTAGGAATTTGATCCTGGTGCCGGGGGGGACGCGGTGGTCGAAGCGGACCGAGTAGCCCACCAGGCCCTTCGAGACGCGGCCGTTGCTGGTCTCCCCCTCTTTCTGCCCGTTGAGGGGCGTCCCAGCTTCTCGAGAAACTCGATGAGCGAGGGTCGTCGCGGCCACTCGCCTGGGTTGCGTGATTGCAATCATGCCTCCCACGCCAACCTCCTGAACGCCTCCGTCTGTCTTCACCTTCACCTTCCGTCTCTGACACCATTTCTCCTGATACAGAAACTGCGGGACCTGCGTACTCTTGCCGGACCCTGTCTCGCCCACGAGGACGAGTACATCCTTCTGCCGCAGAAGACGGCGGATTTCGTCCTGGCGCGACCACAGCGGGAGAGCTTTCCTGGCCGCAAAGAGCTGCGGGTCACCGGCTGGCGGCCTAGAAGGCGAAAATTTTGTTGCAGTGGTATCTTTAGCATCGGAATCCAAACCGGTGGATGATACGGTGCTGGCCTCTGGGGTTCCTGCAAGCGATTCGCTGGCCGGGGATTCTTTCTTCTGCTTTTTGGAAAGGTATCCCTCAAGGGATATCACCTTATCTCCAATCTTGATCACGTCGGTGGTGGACTCATGCTTCCTTTTCTTCGGCATCTTTGCTTCTGGCGCAAACTGTAGGGTTGTTGACGAGGTTGTTTTGTTTTGCAAAGCATGACGGGAGTGGACGAGAGGTAGGATTTTTTTTTACTTAGCTCGACGTTAACACCTTGTGGCTCAGTGTAACGTTCCGATGTTTCAAGGCAATACGGAAATAAAACTCATATTACCAGTGTGCTTGGCATTGATTTTGTATTTTATTTGTATATTACCCAAGATTTCCTCTCACAATAAGCGGAGGTAAGGATGTGAGGGGGGCGACAACACCATATTATCTCTCTGAATCCTCGGGCAATGAAGTCCTGCAATACATAGTATGCCCAGCAACCGAAGTTTTTGCAATTACCCAAAGCAAACAGCCAGCTTAACCGGCCCGAGGAAGCAGACTAGCTTGATATGAACCCTCAGAACATGCTCAATAAAATTAACCTATCGACAAACTCGACTGTAACCTGAAACTAAAGCCCAAACCAAACAACCAATTCTCTTCCATACCAGCTCCTGACTACTTGAGGTATTTCGTCTCGAGGTGGACGTGGTTCTGCCAGAGATCGTCCTTGCTACGTTCAATCTGAGACGCAAAAAATGTCAGATACACACCCACAATGTGGGGAAAACCGAGGCGCTCAGAGAAACCACTTACCCTCTCTGTCATGCGATCCATCTGTTTGTTTTGCCGCTCGACCTCTTCGTGTTGCGCCTTCAGGACAAACTTGGCCTGACGCAACGCGAACAGAGCAGCGTCTTGAGCTTCGTCAATGTCGTTGTTCAACTCCCGCTGCTCGCCGTCCTCATCCTCAAACTCAAACGCGGAGTTGTTCGCCTTGTTGCCGCCGAGAAGACCTCTCGCCCGGTTCTGTTGCTGGGCCTCGAGCCTTGCCCCCAATGCTGCTTTCCTTTGCTCAGTCTGCATCTCTTCCCGCTCGATTGCTGACAGCTCGGCCTCATTGTCCCGGTGATACATCATCTTTCGTTCCTCGCGCGCCTGGATCGCAGTTTTGCTGTTGCCTGCAAAGTTCCACATGCTTTGAGCATTGTCTAGGTTGGTCAGATTGACCTTTCCCTTGTTGATCTCAACCCCTGATACAACAGTTAGTAGGCTGAAATTGGGAGGTGTCTTTTTGAGATCCTCATACCTGCAGACATGGTCTTCTTTTCAGCCTCCGACATCACTCTTCCTTGCTCGAAAGTTTGTTCGGCAGCAGCCAGTGTACCCTGAAGGAAGAGGTTTGCATTCTCCCGAACGCGGAAGGCCACGTCCCTGGTGTCCCTGGTAATTCCCACAATCTGTGCCTTCTTTTCTTGTACCTCTTCTTCCTCGGTCATCTGCTGGGAATCGCCATACTGTTCAGGGGCCCCATATGAGGGACCGGCCTGAGCAGGGCTTGGGTCGGCGAACTGTTGGCGAGGTGGCTTGTAGTTGTCGAACAATCCGCCGTTATCGGAATCCAATCCGCCATAGCCACCCGAGCGCTGGGAACCGGGAGCCGGAGAGCGATCGTAGGGAGATGGAGCCGCGGGCTCGAATCTGTTCCTTCCAAAACCGTCTTGAGCGCCGAATTTCTCCTTAGGAAACCCGTTGCCCGTCAAGGGGGCAGGGCTCCTCCCGGGGCCCGAGATGCCATTATACGAAGGACGCGGGGGGCCGTTGGCGGGGTGATCGGAGTATGGCGGGGGCGGACCAGAGGTCTTGTTGCTCTCAGAAGTGCCGGTGCGAGATGGCCCGGGGCCTGCTCTGCTGGGAAGACCGCCGGGGCGCGGGCCGGACGGCAAGCCAGATGGTGCGCCCTGGGAAGACTGCGTGGCATATCGGTTGTCGTTGTATTGATTCTGGTTATATTGGCCGTATTGCTGAGGGGGCGCACTCTGCGCGGCGGGCTGCTGCGCGTAGGGGTTCTCGTCCCCTTTCGACTTGTCTGATTTCTTAAACAGGCCGCCGAATCTCCCCATGATGGAACGCTGCGAGGGATCTTGTGTCAATCAGGTAGTACTTCAAACAAGAGCAGACAGAATCCGCGAAAGTTCAAACAGGACGAAAGATGAGGGAAGTTGAGAGCTTCAGGGGCCAAAAGGAGCGTTGGAGGGAATTGAACGAGATGGACAGGCGGGGTCTGGGTGGAACTTTGGGCAGCAGACAGCGGACAGCTGCATCCTGGCCGAGCCCGTGTCTTGGGTCCGTTCCAGAATGCGGCCCACCGGCGCCTTCGCAATGCTGACGACCCCTGGGCTCAGCCCCTGTCCGCTAGGTAGCCGAGGCGTCGACAGGCGCAGTGGCACTGCCGCCGCCCTCCAATGCCTGGCTCTGCTTCATCCGGGTGGGGTGACAAGACGTTGCCGCTGATTCGCCTCGTCTGAGAGCAACCGCCTGCAAGCGCCGATAACCTGGAGAACGGATTTTGAATGTTGCACTGCTCACCTTCGCCTTAGGCCTCTCTCTCCGCGCATCCTCCTTGTTGAACAGCCAGCGAAGGCATCTTGACAGTGCCGTTTTCTTCTGTTCCTTTTCCTCCTGCGTCACCTGTTGTTGCTGCTCGGTCCCGTCCGTCTCTGCAGGGTCCGTTTCCGCGATGCCAAGGCCAACTCCAGGCGGTGGGTGTGGAGCTGGATCAGCGGGCGGATACACCGCCATCCTTGGCCCTTGTCTTGCTCGATCGGGCAGTCGTTCGCTTTGCTGGTCGATGAGTTGACAGGAATCGAGAGCGGGTTTGGTGTTGCGAAAGGGCGTGATGTTTTGTAATGTTTTTGACCTTCTTGTTGCGAGAGACCTTGAAATGCTTGTTCGAATCGATTTATTTCTGGTAGGTTTGCTTCGCTCTTTGTTGTCGGGGGTGATGTTACGAATCGGTTAAGCCGCAACTGCTGTTACTGTGGTGGGGCAGCATGCGAGCTTGGTACCTTCCATCTGGTCTTAACAAATGCAGCACCTGCCTTGAGCCCGGCAAGGCCATCCCCAAACAGGACAGCGCACTGTCTCGTTCCATCAGAATGATCAGATGGGAGTCATCGCCGCCAACCTGGTTCTTCACCAAATCCCCCAAGTCGCACCCTCCTCGACTCTGAACATCAATATTCGGCGCGGCGTTCTCAGGATGGCTTCTTCTCACTAACACAGCGTGTTGTGTCTCGTAACTGCAGCAGTTGGGCATCCTATCTTGCGACTCCTTGCCCTTCATCCGCCATATTCGAGCTTGACCGCTCCCGAAACTGCAAGATGATACCACGAATACACCGGCTCTTCTCCCCTGTTATGACAACCGCCTGTGCATTATCTCGACTCCTAGTATCCCATTAAACTCACTCATCGACATATTCGCCTTCCCTTGTATCACATTCCCCTTCGCCGGGCATCACGGACAAAAACAAACAGCCGCCTGAGAGATCGCGTTGGTCACAACCTTCAATGTCGGTCTTCACTTTCGACCCGAACCCGCCGAGGGTTGCGTCTCCCTGGCTGCAGCCCGGGGATTCCAAAAAGGCCACAGGCCCGGAACGGCTAGCCAAGGGGAAGGGAGCAGTGGGCTTCGGCCTGCTATCCGACTACGGCGTCACCAAGCTAGAGCCGGAACCGCAGGATGGTCCGACCGAGTACAAGCTTCACTTGCTCCTGAGACCACGGAGGAAGTATGAGCGGATCAGCACGGCGACCCGGATCTGCGGGTCTACCCAGTCACGCCCGCCTCTCGACCCAAGATCATTGAAGCCGGCTCCGGTCAGCCCCGGACCCTCCGCCACCACTTCGACGCAGACGCGCCAAGATCGTCTGGAGCACCTTACCACGCAGCTCCTGTGGAGGCTACAGCAATCGTGCCCGTACCATGCCGGCACTGCCGCTCCCGGGCTTGTCATCCCGCAACTGCCCGATGAAAGCGAGGCACTAGATGCCCAAGTCAAGCTGGGCAAACTGCTTCCCGGGCTGGAGGCATCCAGAGGAGCCCTGTACGAGATCGGCGTGGCGGACGATGGCACCCTCGCGGGGCTGACGAAAGACGAGATGGACGAGAGTCTCACCACTCTCCGCATCATGGCCGCCAGCTTGGGCTGCAACGTGGAAGTGCTCCGTATGTTGGTTGTTGGAGAGTGTGAGTGGATCGAGTCGACCGGCACCGATGACTCTGCGGGGTCCGAATCCGAGGGAGCGTCCCATCAGGCGAAGTTGTGGGTTGCTGAGGCCTTGGTCACGCCCGATCTGCGGTTACGGGATGACACCCAGTCGCCGGCCACGGCTTCGCCAGGCGCGGCCCGGCCGGTTGAGACCTTGCCAGACACAAAGCAAGGGCCGCTCACTACGGACCAGTTGCGCGTTACACTTACGGGGCCAACGACGTCCGGTAAATCCACTCTGTTGGGTACGCTCTCGACGGGAAACCTTGACAATGGGAGGGGCAAAGGGCGCTTAGGCCTGCTAAAGCACCTGCATGAGGTTGCGTCGGGCATCACGTCGTCTGTCACGCAGGAGCTTGTTGGGTACAATGACGGCGATATCATCAACTACGCTCACAGCGGGGTTGAGTCCTGGATTGATATTCACGACTTCACCAAAGATGGCCGGCTGGTCTACCTGTTGGATTCCGCAGGCCATCCCCGCTACCGGCGAACCATTCTCCGTGGCATCATTGGCTGGGCGCCCCATTGGACTCTGCTTTGCATAGCTGCTGACAGCGCCGAGTTCACTTCAGCTGCAGGGGCTACGTCTACTGCTTTGGATGTGCTGGGACCTAATGGTGCCGGAGTCGACCTGGCATCCGCCCACCTAGACCTCTGCCTTCGGCTCGGTCTTCCCCTGGCTGTCGTCATCACTAAACTGGACTTGGCCAACAAGTCAAGCTTGTCGACTACGCTCAGCAAGATCCTCTCAAGCGTCAAGCGGGCTGGCCGGGTGCCGAAGATGGTGAAGGGGGGCTCGGCCCAGTCCGATTCCCACCACGTGTCCGAGCTGGACACAGCAGCCGTCAAGGAGGCGCTGGACAGCATGAAGATGAGGGACGACCCGGCGTCTGTCGTCCCCATACTGCTAACCAGTGCGGTCGACGGGCGAGGCATTGGCGCATTACATGCCCTGCTCCAAGGCCTGCCGCTGCCTCCAACTCCAACCTCTCACGACTACATTGGCGCGGCCCTGAACCCAGAGCAGCCGGCATGCCTCTTCCACATCGAAGACAAATTCAGCCTCCCCGCATCCTACGGCCTCGCCACGAGCGACGCAAACCAGCAGACAGACCTCGGCACCGTCGTCGCGGGATATCTCCGCTTCGGCAGCCTCTCGATCGGCGACAAGGTCGTCGTTGGCCCGTTCCCCTCAGACGACGACGACTCCCACGGCACCACCCCCGACGAACGGGGAGGCGTGCCCCACAGCTACGGCCTCTCCGTCTCGCACCCGTCCTCGGCCGAGCTCAGCCGCGCCGCGTCGCGAAACGCCGTCTCCGCCTCGGCCACCAGCGGCGAGTGGCACACGGCCTCCATCGTGAGCATCCGCAACCTGCGTCTGCCCGTGCAGACCCTCACGGCGGGGCAGGTCGGGTCCATCGGGATGGTGTTTGACCCGCTGCCGACGCCCGCGTCCACGTCCAAGCACGACAACAACGGCGGTGCCGTTCTCGGCGGGCACCTCGCAACCGCCAAGACCCCGCGCCTGCGCAAGGGCATGGTCCTGGCCGTGCCGAGCCAGCACATGGTCTCGTCGGGCCTGTCGCTGCAGGCTGTCAGCGGGCTGACGGCTGTGTTTGACAAGGACAATCAGGGCGTCGGTTCGCTGACGGTGGGTAGTCTCGTGACCGTCTATGTGGCGAGTGTGAGGTCGGCTGCAAGGGTGGTGCGCGTGTCGAGGGTCAGGGAGGAGGAGCGGGACGCAAAAGTGGCGGCCGACGAGATGGAGGATTTGTTTGGTCTTGCAGAGGACATGGAGGTGGAGGGTCTCGAGGCGCAGGATGCTGTGGTGGATGGGAGTGTTGAGGTGCAGTTGGAGTTGCTGTCGACGAGAGAGTGGGTTGAGCTGGGGTCGCGGATTTTGGTGCTGGAGGGGGGGAGCAGGGATAAGTCTGGGCTGGAGGGGTTTGTTGGGAAGGTTGTTGAGATTGTGGAGTGAGGGAGAGGGTAACGTTTCGTCTTTTCTTTGTGTGTTTGTTTTCTTGTCATGTTTTCATTTTCGAGTGTTTGTTCTGCATTTGTCCCTAGCTGCCAGAGTGAGCGTTTGCATTTGTCTGTTAGATGGTTTTCTCAACACAGTTTGATGATTTTGATCCGTGAGGGAAAGGATGGGCGACCGAGGGGAGCGCTTTAGGTCTGGCCGGTCATCCTAGGTGGCAGGTCCCCAAGCCGGCGACGGCGTCCCTGAACCGTCTGTTAAAAGGGGTAGTCGAGAGGATGAATTTTTGCATACATTATTCTGGCTGCACTAACAGATGGTACATCGGTCAGCGAAGATCCTTCCTCAGTTGTTTGTTGCATCTCTTCTGTTTTTGCAAGCCGGAGATCTGAGACTCCCTCGACTCGCCCGCCACCGTTCCGCAGACAAGAGGCAGCATTTCAGCATGCCCGCGTAACCGACTCATCCCAAACCCAACGAACGCCATGACGCCTCCCTCTCCTTCTCATATTCACGCCCATCCCCCCATAATCATCCAATCACGCCCTCACCAACCCGTAAAACAACGTCCACGTCAGAATATACCCCGCCAACCCATTCATCAGCCCGCCCGCCCAAAACTCAAAGGGGCTCGTAAAGAACCGGCTCGTGTCGAGCGGGGCCTTCTTGCCGCTTGATAATGAGGCCGGCGCCACGCGGAGCAGGTAGACCAGCGCGGCCGTGAGCAGCGAGAAGACCAGGTAGAAGAGGAAGCCGCTGTAGGACTCGAGGCCGAGGATGCCGGCGGAGACGCCGAACAGGGAGGCGGTTAGGGATTGGAGGTTGGAGAGGGTCTGGGAGGAGGTGGGGTGTTAGTAAGTTCGTGGACAAGGTAAGGTACGTAGGAGAGAGGTTGCGGCTGGGTTGGGACCGGGTTGGAGAGGGATCTGAGATCGTGGTCGAGCAGGGTGGCCGCAGTCGCAGATCTGTTTCTGTGGGTTGGGGAGGGAAGGGCTGGCCGGCCGGTTGGAATGGGCAAGGCTGGGCTGGGAGGTGGACTAACCCGCGAGTTGTGCATGACCGACTCTTGAACGATAGGGGATATTTGGAGTTCTTGTTCTGAAGGCATGGCTGAATGTGTTGACGGCGAAACGGTGGGTGGTAGTTCTCGTTTGTCTCTCGAGCGGGACCGTTCTCAATTCTGGCCGCCACAATCACGGTTATGTATGGTGGTAGTTTTATATCGCATTTCAAGTTTCGTGACAGCTCGAGGTGTTGAGTGCGCTCACGCTGAATCGTCAGGCGGTCGTCGTTTCTGCAAGCTGCGCCGCGGCAGCTCTGCAGCCGCGATCGCGGCTCCGCTCAGGGAACGCCAAGCCACAGGGTTGGAGCTCCTGTGGGGCAGCGTACTGCTCTGTTACGGTAAGTTACGCAGATCGAATCAATGTGGCCTTCCGAGATTGACAATGCTGTGATCCTTGCCGCTCCTCATCAAGGGGTCGGGGAGCGCAATTTTCCCCCAAATGGCCAGTCAACTGAGTTTCAATGGCCACCAGTGATGCAGAGAATCAGCCACGGCTCTCTTCAAAATGTTTGCTCTGTTGCTGAATCCTCAGTGTCAGTTGGAAACATGCAGTTTGCCCATGACGTCGGCGCATGTGAGAGGGAAACAAAGACCCCTGGATGCGTAACAAAGTGTATCGGATTCGGCCGGCCGATTGTTTAATGAGGGCGGTCAAGCGATCTGGCAGGGGGCGCTTTCGAGAACATCCAAGTGACATGACATTTGATGAGGACCAGGACTTTTAGCGGGTTTCGTCCAGCGTAGGGTGTGATTTACGGTGGGTGCGCCTTCCTTTCAGGAGCAGCTAAACGCACCCGAGTCCTCCGTATTGCGCAGGTTCCCTCAGTTCCATTCCCTCGGCCGCGCCCATCTCGACCTCGAAACAGAAACATGCAAAACAGCCGCCAGGACAACCACCAGCAACCCTAGCAACCCACACTGTCCCGATCTTCTCCCCGTCGTCGCCGCCGCCAGAGGTCTCGCTTGCGCCAACCTGGGATTCGTCTCGCGTCCCGGATTGCTGTGAGAAGTCAACAAGGAGCCCGGCCAACAGAAGTAGGCGGTCTCTGGTGCGCGCCGGCGGGCAGATGGGGGACTGGTGCCTTTGCCGCGTGACCACCCTGCAGCAACATCGTTAATGGAGACCGTCATCCAAGACCACACGCCTCTCGCCGAATATCTAAAGGGTTGGTCCGCCCTTCTCTTCGACTGGCGCATGCCACGATTTGCTTGCACATGGCATACCGGACACTGACAGCTTTCTCGCGGGCAGATGAAGGCGAAGAACAGCAGGCCTGGCCCACGCCGTCCGCCTCGGATAAGCACGATGAGTCGCCGCCCTCGAGTCCGTCGTTCGCCCCGGTAGGCCGCCCGATGGTCAAGAAGCGGTTCCGGGCGAAGCTCCCGGATCCGCTGCATCTGGAAGTCCCAAGGATGAACCGGCTCAGCTCGCTGCGCAGCTCATATTCGGTGAGACTCCCCCGCGGCGGCGCGCAGGCTGGCAAGACACGGCCAGGCTAACCATTTGGCGCCATCTTGTGCAACAGAAGGCCGTGGCATCGAGGATAGACCGTGCCGACAACCTCAAGTTCATCGAGCAGTTCCGATACACGATTGTCGCATCGCAGCTGCTTAGCGGGCATTCGATAGCTGCGCAGCAGAACTACCACAACCGGCCGAGGGAAGCGCCGGAAACTCCTCAGAGTGGAGTGACCCCAACTCCAACCGGGCTGTTAGCGACGGCGGCCGCCGCGCTTGTCGTTGCATGGGTGGTCCGATGGGTCTACATGGGTGGTTATTCGAACCTGACGAGGAAACGGGTGGCATTCTCGGCGGTCGTCGTCGTTGCCGTTGCAGTGGTCTCGCAGGTTTACATCCGCCAGCAGTGGCTTCGGTATCTTAGGAACCAGGCGCTGAACGAGGTGACCACATTCGTCTCCAGGTCGCAGGACTTTGACAGTGCCTCTAGTGCGGCATTGTCGCTCATTCAGGAGGTTGAGCTCGTCTCGCGCGGCTACAGGATGTGAGTTGACCAATCCCCGAGATGCATCTGCAATGACTCTGACGCACAGCTGCAGAAGTGCGCCCCTGCCGCCTATCAGCCGCATCGAGGACAGATCCCAGACGCGCCGCTGCAGCAGGCTGCGTAAGGCGTTAAGGGGCCAGTTCTCCGACATCATTGAGAGTTACATGCAGGTGTCCTCGGCGATCAAGGGGTTCGCCGAGCAGGTGGACCTGGAGAAGTACCACGACATTTACGATATCAGCGACTTTGACATTTCCGATGCGATGCGAGGGTTTACCGAGAAAGAATTCGACGACCGCGAGTCTCTGCGGTCGTTGAAGATCGCCGCCGCCCGTTTTCACATCATCCGCAAGCTTCTGCTGTGCGCCCTCCTTGCTTTTGAGGCAGCAGGCGACAATACCGACTTCCTGCGGTGGTCGACGGCTGTGGAGGGGCTCAGAACTCTCAATGAAGTTACAGCCCAGAGCTTCGAGAGGATTCGCCAAATCCTCGCGGAAGAAGAGAGTAAGTGAGCACTCTGACTCAACCACGGCTGTCCATGCTGACCTGAGCAGCCTTCCCTGTCATTCTCGAAAGCAAAACGCCGTTATCGCCCAACCGTGAGAAGCGGCGATCCCAGTTCATGAAACTCAACTCCTTGTCGATGGGCATCCGAGGCCTTCAAGCAAAGCTTGCGCTTCTACGCGAGGAGTCGGAAAGGACGCTCAACGAAGCAGAAGACGTGTCGGAACTGGGTCCCAGCCTGATGGCCCAGTACGAGTCCATTGGGCAGGACCTGAAGATGCTCACGCAGGCATGGGAGGAGGGCAAAGCGGCCTTGGCGTCGGGCATTGACCGGAACGAGAAGCGGCTGTCGTCCATCAGCACCCTGCTCTCACCCGCATCCTCATTAAGCGGCCTCACCACGGTTGAGGAAGGAGGGGCGGCCGAGGCCCTCCGAGCCTTGACTGGGGAATCGCCGCGGCACTCAACCTTTGACGGCTCGAAAGGGGATTCGGACGAGGCTGAAGTGTTTGAGGCAGTGTCTCTGCCGTCGCGCCCGCGCAGCCTTTTGACGCGAGAAGAACGGATCGCCAAGATGAAGGAGGACCGAGAGAGGAGAGAAAGTGCTAGGGAGAAATCCGAGGCCAGCCGCGGGATGCTCCGAGAGCTTGAGACGGTTATCAACCTGCGACCTAAGCGCTCGACGATGCCGGCACCATCCCGCCTTTCGTTATGACAGTGACGACCACCAAGCGAACCAAGACAAGCCTCAGGCTATGGGCTCACTTTCTTTTGTTGCTATGTATCAGCGTTCACTTCGACCTACCTACCTAATCGCGGCTTGTATAGATGGGACTCTCTTTCGTCTGGATGATTCGATCATCCAGCATCACCAGCATAGGGACTCAACCGGCGCAATGGGACAGGCGTTTGCTGGGCGGGACTTTGCGCATCTGAACTGGCAAATATGCTATTCTGTTTGGCTTGTAATCAGAGTTTGGCAGCATGTGTGAGGACCTAGCGTGGATTGTACAGAATTGATGCTTGATTCAGCGCTTCCGCAAAACTTGACTCCTCCAGGTTGTTTTCATGTTCCCAAACTCTCAAACTGTTCAAAACAAAAGCTCAGGGGTTCGATGCCGAGCAGGCACCAGCTTCCGTCACCACGTAACGCCAAGCTTGCATCGGGAGCTAACCGAAAGAGGAAATCCATCTAACGCCAGTCGCGTCTGCGACTGCAAAAGCGCGTTTCGCGCGCCGCTCCATCTTTCCCACTTTCCTACCACTCTGAACTTCAACCGAACTCAACCCCAACAACAACCCAGCGCAAAAGCCAGACTTTCCGAGCCGTCCCACCGCGAAACCTCGAAGCACATCTTAAAAAACCACCTCAACAAACCACCCCGCACATACATCAGTAAGGATCTCCACCTGCGCCCTCCGACAGCTCGTCATCCGCGTCGCGAGACCGAATCGCAAGACTGACGAGCGCAGCCATGTTGGAAGCACGGTTGGAGCAGGCGAGCATCCTGAAGAAGGTACGCATCTCATTGCTCTCTGGACAATGGTTGTGGAAATCGCTAACGCCTTGCTTCCGCGCACAGGTGGTCGACGCCATCAAGGACCTGGTGCAGGACTGCAACTTCGACTGCAATGACAGCGGCATCGCCCTGCAGGCAATGGACAACAGCCATGTCGCGCTTGTGTCTATGATGCTCAAGGCCGAGGGCTTCTCACCGTTCCGCTGCGACCGCAACATTGCGCTCGGCGTGAACCTCACCTCCCTCACCAAGGTGCTACGCGCCGCGCAGAACGAGGACATCCTCACGCTCAAGGCCGAGGACGCCCCCGACGTCCTCAACCTCGTCTTCGAGAGCTCCGAGTCGGACAGGATCTCCGAGTACGACCTCAAGCTCATGGACATTGACCAGGAGCACCTGGGCATTCCCGACACCGAGTACGCGGCGACCATTACGATGCCGGCGTCCGAGTTCAAGCGCATCACGACAGATTTGATGGCTATGTCCGAGTCGGGTATGCAGCCCCAGAACTCTCTCCGGGGTGAATGATTCGCTAACAGACACCGCGCGCAGTAACCATCGAGGCGAGCAAGGACGGCGTCAAGTTCTCGTGCCAGGGCGACATCGGCAACGGCTCCGTCACGCTGCGGCAACATTCCAACGTGGACAAGCCCGCCGAGTCGATCGACATTGAGCTCAGCGAGCCCGTCTCGCTCACCTTCTCCCTCAAGTACCTCGTCAACTTCTGCAAGGCCTCGGCCCTGTCCAACACGGTCAAGATCTGCCTCTCCAACGAGGTGCCGCTGCTGGTCGAGTACAGCCTGGCCGGCAGCAGTTATCTGCGCTTCTACCTTGCCCCGAAGGTATGGCCGTCTTGTCCCCCGCTTTGAGCTTGGAAGATAGTTGCTAACGGGTTCTGTAGATTGGTGACGAGGAGTAGAAGGCCACAACATGGCTTTGAAGACAACTTGAGGACGGATACGACAGTCATGACAAGATTGGCTTTGTGCATGGATACCTACAGCTTGCCTAGGAGGACGTTGAGCGGGAGTAGATGAGGCATTGGCTGGGTGTCGTGTGTAGAGGTCTTGAGCATCAGGGACATGGGACGCCGATAAGGGACTGCTTGCGGTTTCGCAACATTGCACCCGCTGCAGGACTCCAAATCTACTGTGTCTGGCTCACTGCAGCTTTAGCTCGCATTTGGGTGAAGATGGATCATAGGGTCTAGAATCCAAAGTTGGGAAAGGTCCGAATCATGTCTTCCATTCCCTTCACGAGTTCTTAGGGCTGGTCGAAATTTCGCGTCGGCGCGGGGTTGTTTGACGCGCCCTGTGACATACCTTAGCGGGGTAAAATTTCCATGACAGCAGCTTGACCCTCCTTGCAGCGAAGTACAGCCCCATTCTTCCAGGCCCTTCCACAAGAAGAGTCAGCTGCCCAGCATCTCGGATCGACTTCCCGTCGCAGACAAAAAAAGTTCGGGCGAGGGCGCATCGAGTGGATTCTCTGTCATACCCGTCCTTATCCGCCCACCCTAGCATCTTCCCCTAATCGGACAATTCCAGACGGTGACTCTTCTTCTTCCTCGCCTTTGTTTTTGACGGCTCGTTCCTCTTGTTTTGTTTAGATACCACTTAGACCAAGACTTGTCTGCCACCGCAGGCTATAATCGGCTTTGCACTCGACGATATCTTCCCTCGCTTGTCTTTCCGAGGCCCCGACCCTCGTCCTCCCGAGCTATGAGTGACGGCTCTCCGGTTCCCGAAACCCGCGTGTTGGCGGTCGCCAGTCATGTAGGGCGCATTGGTTGATCTCTTGCCTGTTACTTCGCCATGCTAATTGAGTGTCCAAGGTGGTCTCCGGGTAAGTCTGACCGGGCCGGTCTTTTGCGCGAGCCGCGATGCTGACGGTCATTGTCGAGATATGTCGGCAACAAGATCGCCGTCTTCAGCCTACAGTCGCTGGGGTGCGATGTAGCAGCGCTGAACACTGTGCAGTTCAGTACGTCTTGCCCCGGCGTCAAAACATCATAGAGGTGCCGTGTCGCAGGCTGACTCACCCTGAATAGGTAACCACACCGGATACAGACAATGGACCGGATCGAGAGTGTCTGCGCAAGAGATCACCGATCTGTACCAGGGGCTGAAGCAGTCCTATCTCGACGACTTCGACATGATGCTGTCGGGTTACGTCCCCGGCGCTCAGGCGCTCGAAGCCGTCGGACAAATAGGGCAGGAGCTGAAGCGCAAGGCAAAGTCGAACCCCGGGAGCTTCTTCTGGGTGCTGGACCCAGTGATGGGCGACAATGGTACCCTCTATGTGGCACCGGACGTCGTGCCCGTGTACAAGAGCCTAGTACACCACGCAGACCTGGTTCTCCCTAACCAATTTGAAGCCGAGTACGGCCCCCTTTTTCGCTACCCCCCAGCTCTTGTGGTAATGATATACTGACCTGACACCTTCCTGCTAGACTCCTCTCCGAAGTACAAATAACAGACATGACCTCGATCGGGCGCGCCATCCAGGTCATGCACGAGCGCTACGGCATCCCGCACATCGTCATCACCTCGGTCTCGCTCCCGCACCCCGACCACCCCGTCTCCTCGCTGTCAGTCGTCGGCTCGACCATGACGTCGGACCGCAAAGCGCGCGCCTTCAAGATCGTCTTCCCCGCCATCGACTGCTACTTCAGCGGCACCGGCGACATGTTTGCCGCGCTCATGTGCGTGCGCATGCGCGAGGCTGTGCACAATGGCAGCAGCACGAACAGTCAATATCAGAATGGGGAAAAGGGGTCAAGCCTGGTGGAGCGCGAGTCGTGGCTGAGCGAGGACGGCGTCGACGCGCTGGACCTGCCGCTCGCGCGCGCCGCCGAGAAGGTGCTGGCCAGCATGCACGAGGTGCTGACCAAGACGGCCGAGCGGATGGAGGAGACGATGAAGAAGGCGCGGGCCGAGGCGGCGGCGGGCGCGGATGGCGTGGGGACGGGGACGGGAGCGGAGGAGAAGAAGATGCATTTGCTCAAGAGCAAAGCGGCCGAGTTGAGGCTGGTCAGGCATCTGGATAGTCTCAGGTTTCCGCAGGTGGAGTTTCGTGCTACGAGGCTGTGAAGGGGGAGGGGCTTAGGGGTAGAGGAGTGGTTGAGTTGGTATAGAGGCATCGCATGTGGATGGGTAGCATGATAGAGAGCGATAGACCTTGATCTTGGACAATGGTAATGCCAAGTTGCTCCATTGCGGCCCTGGCTTGTTCTAATACCTGCTCTTATGACTCCGCCAAATGCGAACAGAGTTCCCTAATAAACCCGTGGCAATATCCCAATCCCATCCCGCCGATCCGATGCCGCGCCATCCCAAAGCAAATGCATAAGTGAAATCAATTCGTCCCGGTGCTGCCGAACCCGCCGGCGCCCCGCACGCTCTCCTCCAGCTCCTGCACCTCGACCACCTCGGGCGTGTAAATCCTCTCAACGATCAGCTGCGCAATCCGGTCGCCCTCCTTCACCTCAAAGTCGGCGTCGGCGTGGTTGAACAGCAGCACCTTGACAGGGCCCCGGTAATCCGCGTCGATGACGCCCGCGCCGGTGTCAATGAAGTGCTTGGCGGCGAGGCCGGAGCGGGGGGCGATTCTGCCATCTACGGAGAGGAATCTCTGTCAGTATTCCTGACACGAAGTAGGAACCGGGTTAGGAGGGATGAGACGTACATGTCCCGGCCGGAACGGACATGCTAATATCCGTCTCGACCAGCGCCTTGCCCCGCGCCGGGATGGTTGTGTCGCGCGCGGCGTACAAGTCATAGCCCGCGGCAAAAGCGCTGCCGCGGGTTGGGAGGCGGGCCTTGTCGGAGAGCTTCTTGATGAGGAGCGGGGGACCCTGCAGGTCCTCCTGCTGCTGCTGCTTGGGCGTGCCGTTGGAGAAGTCCATGGTTTCGCTGACTGTGTCGGTCTTGATGCGCTTGGCTGGGGGCGAGGTGGGGACGGCGGTCTCAGCGGTCATGGTATTCAGGTCCGGTGGAAAATGGGCTTGGATGTTGCTTTCGAAAGCAGTTGCGATTTCTGGGTGGAAAGGGGACGGGAGGGGTGCGTTTTGCTTGGGTGACGCGCCGACGCGACGCGTAAATTGACTGCAGGGCTCCACTAATCGCGAGATGTGACGCTCTTATTGGCCAATTGCTTGCCATCTTCGGCCACATGCGGACCGAGCTGGGAATCGCGCTGTTGCACACTCCGCAGGACACCCTGACAGCTGATCCGACTCCGAGGACTCGGGCGAGCCGGGGAAGTGGGGGACAGCTGCCGATTGTTGAAATCAACCGCGGGAAGATTGAGCTTCCATTCGTCTTCCATGTCAGGGGGATCGCCAGTCATGGTATGATTGTCTGCATCATGCAGCAGCAGATGATTGCTGTTATCCTCGTCTGTACTCTAGTCCTCCAAGTCTCTCCCGAAGTCGACAAGTCGCAGCCTGCGCGCATCCTTGGGGTGGAACATTGCAACTTTGGAGCGCACGAGGAACCGTACCGCAGCGGATTCCCTCGCTATGTCCACGTACGCCGCCGAGGTGTCGCCTCCTGCCTCCATCAGCTTGTTCAAAAGTTCCTCCAGCAAGTCGCGCATCTCTTCGCTTGCAGCCGCGGCCTCGTCCCCTTCGCGTCTCCGCTTGTTGCTCTGGCCCTGCTGGTCCTGAGGGCCCCAGATCTCGTCAATGCGTCGTTGTCGCCTGTCCTGGTCGGGCTGGTCTTTCGCCTTCTTGAGTTTGCCTTGTGCGCTGAATCCAGCGCTGAGATCTTCCGGGTCGATGTCCACCAGTCCTCCGACCACTGGGCCGCCCAACTCCTCAGCTGCGAGCATCGGACCGAGGTGCTCGCCGATGAACCAGTCCAGGTCTTTCATGAGGCTCGAGGTCTGCTTGGCCCAGTGGTCCTTTTGCTGTCTCAACTCAGCCATCCGCTCCTTGGCAAGCTGTTCTTCGGTCTTCTCCTCTCTGTTCTCGAGCCCTTCGCGCAATGACCGGATGCGACTCTCGAGCGCTGCCCGCAGTGCTTGCTGCTCGCGCAAGCTGGCCTCCTCTGCCTCTATCCTCCGCTTAACCTGCTCCAGCGAGGCCGTTTGCAAGTCGTTGTACTCGGTGGTCTCGGCAATGGTCTGCTGAGCCCGCCGCAATGCAAGCAGCGCCGGCAACACCGACCCTGGCGGTGGCAGGAGTGGCTCTCCGTCGGTGATGCTTTGGTACGCCTTTGTCATGATCTCCAGGGAATCCTTTGCCGAGGGCACGGCACCAGCCGCAGGGGCAGAGGCTCTCAACTGATGAAGGTCTCAGCGGAGCAGCTACTGGGCAACAGACATTTGAAACGCACCTGACGCAACGCATCCTCCAGCTGGCTTTTCCTCTTATTGAGCTCCTGGACGGTCCGATCGAGCTCAGCCTGGTAAGGGCCCTCGACGCCAATGGGGTCAGGGTCCACTTCCATCTCTGACATGTTGAGATCTGTAATTTCCAGTGTCTGCTGGGTTCAAAATATAAGGACCGCAGCAATTGCAACACAACTTTGAAAGGGGTGGAAAACCCGGTTTTTCTTACGGTCGATCTCCCGCATCAAGAATAGGTGGGAAAAGGGTGTGTTTGGTTCGATGTCGCGTGAGCCCAGCAACGCGAAGTCCAGCAATTGCAAATGGGCCGATTGGGCCCTGTTGCAAGTACACAGTATCAGGGCACAGTGCACTTTGAAAGAGCGTCCAATTCTCCAGGTTCCGTCACAGCCTCGGCCGTTGATCACAACAGACTCTAATTGGGTTGCACAGAAGCAACCAGACCTGTAATGTCGTGAGACAAGGTGAGGCGATGCACCGACGCGATGAGAGCAGGTCGAGGGTCGAGGATCGGGTTGCTTGTTGGGAAGTCTTGGGACTTGGGAGTCTCCAGTTTGTGCCGCGCCGCGCCCACTCCACTAAAATAGATTGAGTGGGTCTCTAATCGCTTGTCTGATTGGCTACTCATACTTGGCCCGTGCTCAGAGGTCAAGCAAGGCTGCAGCCGGCTCCAGGATCGCTCGCAGTTTCATTGACTTCTCCCTTCCAACACATCCACCTTCGACGAGACATCCAACCCGCCTACTCGGAATCCTCTCGCGGCCCCCCAAACGACGGAAGAGAATAGATTCTCTTCGCGTGCAGTCTCTCCGATAGCCTTTCTTTCCTTGGTCATCTCGCGACTCCGACTGTCGCTCGCGATCTGGCCATCGCGATTCGCCACCGCGCCTAGTTCCGTTCGCAGAACAGCAGCAATTCCTCCCTTCCGCGCTGACCCGAGCCGACGAGCAGCATCGCATCGCCGATTAAGTGCTCCGCCATACCGGAACCCGTTGTCGCACGACTAGGCGGTTTGGACAGGGAAGCCAGGCAGTGTTTGCTGGTTTGACAGGCAAGGTTTGAGCTACCTGGGTGCTTCCGAAACAGCTGCCTTCATTTCAGCCGTCCTCAATTCACCACCCTGCTCCTTCAGCGCACTCTGCAACACTCCGTCCGACACACCACCTCGTCTCTTCTCTTTTCTTCTCCGCCTGCCTCACCTCCACCTCTCACCCGCCACGACCCTCCCCGGACAAGTCGCCGTCACTGGTGCTCTGCACATTGCGCAGCAGCACGTCGATTAAGATTTGGACATCCCCGTCACCACAACGTTCCGTCTGCACCATCACAACCCCGTTTCTTGGCCGCGAAGCCCTCTCAGTCCCTCGACCCTACCCGAGAATACACCCTCAACTCCATCCGACCCAATCAAGCACCATCACCCTCCGCGGCCCAGCCACTACACCTGCACGTTTTCTTTCGAAAGCCCCAAGGTGTAGATAATTGCGATAAAACCAATTGAGAACGTCAAGTCTTCTACCGACTGGACAAACACCCTCTCTCAGCTCGAGACGTGAAGACTACCAAATCTAGCCAACATGTCCGCATCGCCCCAGCCGACACACTCGGCCAAGCGGCCCCTCGAGGACACGTCCTCCCCGTCCGTTGCGGGCCAGCCCGAGGCCAAGCGACCGGCTCTCGACAAGGTTATCAAGGACGAGGAAGAGATCAAGGAGCCCATCTCTGGCGGCAACGGTGATGACACCTCGACCGAAGCTGTCGCTGCTCCGGAAGCCAACGGCACTGCGAAGACGAACGGGGAGAAGTCCGAGGTCAAGGATGCGCAGGGCGATACTGTCGTCCCGGATGCCCCCGAGACCAAGCCCATCACCAGCACCGCCAGTTCAAACGCCGCCCAAAGCCAGTCGCAGCCGCCCCCGGGCGCCCACGATGAGACTGCTTGGATCCACGTCCGCGCCCTGATTTCTAGCCCCGAGGCTGCGACCATTATTGGGAAGGGCGGCGAGAATGTCTCCAAGATCCGGCAGATGTCTGGTGCCAAGTGCACTGTCAGTGACTACCAGAAGGGTGCGGTGGAGCGCATCCTCACAGTGAGCGGCATCGTTGATGCGGTTGCAAAGGTACGTCTTGGAGTCCCGCTTGTCACGCCCTGCCAAGCTAACCTTCTCTGCAGGCTTTTGGTCTGATCATCCGGACACTCAACAACGAGCCGTTGAATGAGCCCTCGAACCAGCATTCCAAGACGTACCCTCTTCGCCTGCTCATTCCCCACATCTTGATTGGCTCTATCATCGGCAAGGGCGGCGCCCGCATCAAGGAGATCCAGGAGGCGTCTGGCGCCCGGCTGAATGCCTCCGACTCGTGCCTCCCGCTGTCCACGGAGCGCTCGCTGGTCGTCATGGGCGTCGCTGATGCTGTTCACATCGCCACTTACTACGTCGGCAGCACGCTGCTCGAGCAGCTGAACGAGCGCTTTGGCGGAGCGGCAGCCTCTGCCTATGCCACCCGCAGCGGCGGCCCCGCTGGCGCCGTCCCCGGCGGAATGCAGGTGATCCCCTACAACCCTCAACCCGCGGGCGGCAACTTCGGCAACCGCGACAACTACCACCGCGGCCGCCAGGACCCGCGCGCCCACCATATGCCTCCTCACGGGTACGCACCGCAATACGGACACCCCGTTCCGGCCGTCCCGCACCCCGCCGCCCCGATGCCTTACGGAGGCCATGCCGCCGCTGGCTACGTCGCCGGCCCACACGTGCAGCCTGCTGGCCCAGTCGGACCTCATGGTCCTGCCGGGCCGCACGGGCCGCCGATGGCTGGCGGCGCGGGCATGCCTGGTGCCCCTCTCACCCAGCAGATCTACATCCCCAAC
This sequence comes from Chaetomiaceae sp. PF1801, assembly GCA_023628475.1. Classification (NCBI taxonomy): domain Eukaryota; kingdom Fungi; phylum Ascomycota; class Sordariomycetes; order Sordariales; family Chaetomiaceae; species Chaetomiaceae sp. PF1801. The sequence goes on from JAMAKQ010000073.1 coordinate 58,880, forward strand.
GACATGGTTGGCGCCATCATTGGAAAGGGCGGCCAGAAGATCAACGAGATCCGTCAGATCAGTGGCAGCGTGATTAAGATTAATGAACCACAGGACAACAGCAACGAGCGTCTCGTCACGATCACTGGCACCGAGGAGTGCAACCGGATGGCGCTCTACATGCTCTACTCTCGGCTCGGTAAGCTCCGGGAGCAGCAAAACAGCCCAGCCCAACAAGCCCAGCACCGCTAATAAGAGCTCTCTTGACAACAGAAAACGAGAAACACCGGATCTAGTCGATCGGGCGCGGGTTCGAGCCCGCCACGCGGCATTCTCGTATCTCTCGGTAATTCGATGGCGTTGGGGCGTGGTATTTAGGGGTGTCGAGTCAAAAAACATTCATGGTATCTTCTCTGCTTTCTCTGCCCGAAACAGGTCGTTGGTGGTGGTATTCCCGGGTCATAGCATTCACACTTGGAGGCCATTTCTAATGAGTCACTTCCACTTTTGCACCTGCCCTGGCCCTTGCACGCTTGTATTGTACTACCCACGCTCTGCCTCTTCCCGTGATGCCTATCCTGCCCCAAGCCGCTCTGCACTCTGCCGCTGCATCAAACCCGCTCCCCCTTGCCTCCAGCCTCTCAGTCCCCTGACTGCTCTTGCTTTGGATTATACCCTCTGGTCAACCTTTGCAAAACCCCGACCCCTGGCACCAAAGAATGATCTTGGATCTTTCATGTTGAGCTGATGATGTTGCAAGTTTAGGTACATCAACACGGTCAGAAAATCCCGGGAACAGACGGCTACAGACGTCTAGGAAAATTAATCGACATCGCCTCAGGTATTAGTATGAAAGGTGATTGACAATCTGCTAACATAGAATTACAGGTAACATGATAGAACATAAATTCCCAAAACGCCCTAGTATCCCCATCCGCTGCCACAGTCATGTACCAATGAAGTCTCCAACAGGAGACATGTGTCGTTTGATGTTTACGAAATTGCTCGGGAACCTCGAAACGCCGACATAACCAGACCTTTCCGTTTGCTCCAGTCGCACAAAGATATGTTCTTTCTTGTTTAATATGAGGAAGCCGAGTCTCTCCCCCCTTCGAGTTGGCGCCGGCGCTTGGATTATTTGTTGCCGCGCACCCAGCTGGATTCGGAAAATGTATTAGTTCAACGTTCCTGATAGTCGGGAGGGGGCTGGTTCGCTTCGATACAAGAAGCAGCGTGTGTGTAAAGACGGGAAGAAGAAATTAAATAAGAAACAAGCGCACTTATTCCACATCTGACCAATAAACCCCGGCGGCGGCCGCTGCTCGTTCAAACTCTGGCGGCGGGCCACCGACGCCGGGTCGTCCTTGCGCTTCTGCGCCGTGAGGCCTTCAAAGAGGGTATGGGAAGACCGCCGGTGCGGCTGCTGCTGCTGCTGCTGCTGCCCTTCATTGGTGTTGCCACGGTTGCCGGGCCAGGTCGGCACCTTGCTGGCGATGGGCGGCGGGAGGTGCATCTCGCGCGAGGGGGGCGAGGTGGCGCTGCTTGTCGAGCTGGCCGAGGCGGTCGAGTCGGAGCGGCCTGCGCGGAACTCGCGCTCGGAGGGCATGTTGTCGGCCATGGTGATATCAGGTGGTGGTGATGATGGGTTTGATAAGTTCGGATGTCTGGTTTATTGACGACAGGTTTGTTTGTCCTCTCTATACAAGGTGTGGCGAATCGAGAATGGTAGAGGTGTGGTTCGAGATGCGGAGAGTAGGCGGGGTCTTATATGTAGGACAAAGAAAGGGTGTGTAGTAGAGGAGCTGTGTGCGTGTTCTGTTCCCCTAATAGGTAGTACGGTAGTTGCTGGGGGGGACAGCTCTCGACTGCTCACCACCCCGCATCCCTCGGTCGATCGTGGAGGGATGTGGTCTCTGCACTGAATCGAGCTCACCCCGGATGCACGGACATGATCATGATGACTTCACCAATGGGAGCACTCGTGTCAGAGCTGTTCCGCGTTACTCGAGCTTCTAGACGCGGAGAGGAGTGCGGGGGAATCGGATGGCGCCCGAGGTCCTTTCTCATAGGAGGATACTTCGATCGTCCGGCACAGGTGACTGGAGCTCATAGGGCACCACATGTCTCTTGTTCAGCTAGGTGTACTTACGCTGACTCGGGAGGCTCGAGTCACTCGGAAGGGCACGAGACAGAAGGATGCCAGGATCGGTCGGCTGCTCTCAATCCGAGGAACGAACTCTCCTGGACCCCATGGTAGCCCCGCTGGCCTTCATAGGGACGGCGATTGATGAACTGCGCCATGTCAAGACGAAACGGCGGCAGGGGCGGAGCTGTTGTTCCTCCATCGCTTTCTCTTGTTGCTCGATGTTTTCAAGTCGGCACTTGCTGCAGTCTGGACTTCAACCGGAGCAGCGACTACAGTACCTACCTTATCAACCAACGCCTGCTATCGGTGACGTCATCCCAGGATGCGCCGAGTGGTGCTGGGGAAGAAAGAAACGCCTGCCAGCGTCTCGAAGCAGCACCGGAGGTTGCTTCTATGGCAAGATATTGGCATGATCTCGTCCTCGGAAACACAGGGAGAAGCAATTTGGGATATTGGTGCTGGATCCGGTGCCAGGCCGGTGGTGAGGCTGGTGCTGTGTCAGTCCTGATTTGGCAGGTGGGGAAGGAAGGGATCACTTACACCGAGTCGCATGCACCCTGCGGGTTTGGATTTCTCGGGGTCTTCATGGTCGAAACCTCAGTTGTTGTTTTCCTGATACGATCTTCTCCTCGTATTATTCCCTCAAAGACTCGGTTGCGGGCAAGAGTTTGGATTCAAGGAGTCTTTCCTGGGTCGAACAGTGGTTCTGTCCTCCTATCACCCTTCATCCGACCACTCCTTCCTGGGCACGAATGGATACATGCAGGCAGCAGGCAGCCAACGCCTGCGTCAGCTTGCCGCCGAATATGAAGGTCGCTCTTCAGAAATTTGAATGATTGGTACCTTGATGCTGCTGCAGCTCCAGTGGTTCTAGGGAACACGCCTGCGACAGCAGAACCGATAACACTACAAACATCAACTCAAAAGCAATTCAACATGGCGGAAATGAAGCGCGTCGTCATGCTCGGTAAGAACCATGTGCCAGCTCCCCAGACACCGCTTCTTGACTGACTGACAACCTGAGGCACTCAGAGAACAACCCAGAGGTGATGAACGCCCTGGCCAAGAAGATGGGGCTCTCCGACGACCTGGCTTTTTACGACGTCTACTCGCTCGATGAGCCCGACCTGCTCGCACACATTCCGCGCCCCGTCTACGCCCTGCTCGTCATCATCCCCATGACCCCCGCGTGGCAGCAAGACCGCGAGAAAGAGGACGCCGCGCTCGGTGACCCGGCCACCTACTACAACGGCGGACCAGCCGGGGCCGGGGACGAGCCCATCATCTGGTTCAAGCAGACCATCGGCGACGCCTGCGGCTCCTACGGCCTTTTGCACTGCGCCATCAACGGCGCCACGTCAAAGTTCATTCTTCCGGGCAGCCTCCTCGAGCAGCTGCGCAACGCCGCCCTCCCGCTACCCAAGGACGAGCGGGCGCAGATGCTCTACGACAGCGAGGCGTTCGTGGAGGCTCACCAGTCCGTTGCCGGCATGGGTGACACACCCGAGCCTGCTATTGGCAGTCGCGAGCATAGGGGCCACTTCGTTGCCTATGTCAAGGCCAACGGGCATCTTTGGGAGTTGGAGGGATCACGGGAGGGGCCCCTGGACCGGGGCGAGCTAGGAGAGGATGAGGATGTCCTGAGCCTGAAGGCACTGGACTTGGGCCTGAAGCGCATCATCAAGCTGGTCTCGGACTCGGGTGTGCAGGATCTTCGCTTCAGTTGCATTGCGCTCGCCCCGAGGGCGGCTTGAAGCTCGGCATGTAGCTATGTGCAGAGCTGGGGGGGACAAGAGTGTGCGGATTATCAGTATGGTCAAGCAATTATCCTGGGCGGAGGAGCAATGGCGAGTTCAGGTGGCCAAAGAAACTGCATTGGACTTACTCTGTTGACACTTGACAGTGATACGGCACGCTGGCCTCACCATGCTGGAAGAGGCGAGAGTAACGAAGTTACCAAACTGAGGATGGCCCCGACGCGCCTACGACAGCTGGGGGCCGAAACAACCCGGATTGCTTTCGCGGCCGGCGACTCACTTTGAGGACTCTGAGATCGTGCCGTGCGTGAGGCAATCGCCCCTCTTGGAATGGATGTGGCAACCACAAATGCTGTGCCGAGCCGATCAGTAAGGTGCTGCTGGATTGCAGGCCAACCTCGTCCCGACAACATTCCTCTGCGATTCCACCCGCCACAACATAGATCGGAAGTCTCCGATTTGAGATTCCAGTCTTTTAATTGCGCTGCTACCAGGTTCGCGTCAATGGCATGTGGTGGCCGCTTCGCGACCTGAAGACGGTGGCGATCAGTTCCCACATTCCAGTTGTTCCTGACTTTCACCCCAACGACCGAAACAAATTTCGGGACAGGACTGCTCCCAACAGAGTTTCCGTGCTGTGATTATTAGCTCACAGGCATGTATCGGCGAGGAAAGGCGGCACATCCCAGTCTTGCCGCGATCAAGACAGCCGAGAGTCTCTCCGAGGCATCGCAGCTGCTCGCTGCGGAGCGACGCGACGTGTTGATACCAAAGCCACCCTCGAGTCTCTCTCTGTTCAGGGGAATTCATGTATAAGTAAGTGGCATCTAGCCCCCCTCCAAATCCGGATTCGACTACCACCACCACCACTACTGCCCCCAATTCGATCCTTTGTGGCAGACTCCTTCGTTTTCACATAAATTTACCTCACTACATTACTTCACCATGAAGGTCCAGGTCTTCAGCCTCGCTTGCCTCCTCGCCGGCGTCCTCGCGGCCCCGGTCCCCGAGGACCAGGCTCAGAACTCGCAGCAGGTCCAGGCCCACGGTGCCCAGGACCCCCCGGCGGCATCCCTCGACCCCATTGATACTGCCCCGCCGTTCGAGGGCGTCAGCGATGATGCCCCGGAGGTTGATGTGCCCGGCGGCGAGGAGGATGGTGGTGATGATGAGGAGGGTGGCGATGAGGAAGGTGGTGAGCAGGGTGGTGAGCAGGGTGGTCAGGATGGCGGCGATGAGCTCGATCCCGAGAAGCTGACCATGGGCCACGGCGCCAACATCAACCTCGAGGCTCTCAAGGAGATGGTCCGCCAGGTTCAGCAGGGCGTCCAGGCTGTTGGTGAGTACTCAGCTTAGTCCATCTTCCCCTCAACCCTGACACTGACACATCCCCTTCCAGAGCAAGTCATGCAGCAAAACAGCGCCAACCCCGACGCCGCCCTCAAGGCCCTCGTCGACCCCATGTCCCACATCAACCAGGCCATGTCCACGGGCGTCAGCCGCCTGGCACTCCCCGTGACCGGCATCCTCGGCGGCCTGACGGGCACCATCACCAACGTCACGACCGCCGCCACCCGCCCGCCCGCCATGGGCCTGCTCTCGGAGCTGCTGCAGGCCGTGCACAACCTGTTCCAGAACCTGCTCACGCGCGGCCCCATCGGGAACCTGCTGAATGACTTGCTGGGTGGTGTTGTCAGCGGTCTGACGGGTACTGTTAATGGTGTGCTTGGGGGTGGGAGTGCGACGGCGAGCCAGATCCCGGCGCTGATTGATGGGATTTTGGGGTCGGTTGGCGCGCTTGTGCCGGGCGCGGTTGGGACTGTTACGGGGGCTGCGGCGCCCGCTACTTCGAGCCATTAGGTAGAGAGGTGGTAGACTGCTTTCGCGGTGATACTGTTTAAGTGTTGGGGTAGGAAGATGGGGGTGAAAAGGGGTGGGGGAGAAGATTTGGAGTGTGTTTTTGCCGTGGTGGATATGAGTGAGATTTGTAATGGTGTGGCCTGATGGATAGTTTGCAGGTAGTGAATGTCATGTTGTGGTGAGACTCGACGGCGCTCGTGGCTGGGTGGAGGTGAACAGTTGTCAGTGACAGTCCATAATGGACATGATTAAACTGTCTATCCAATTCTCAAAGGCACCATTACTCCTTTTTCCTTCGCCCACATAATCCATTCAGCCCTCAATGGTTATTATCCCTTAATCCCTCCATCCACTCCTCTTCGCAAACCACCGTACCCCATACACCAACCCCAACAGCACAGGCACCTCAATCAGCGGCCCAACCGTCGCCGCCAGCGCCTGATCCGACTGCGGCCCGTACGCGGCGACAGCCACCGCAATAGCCAGCTCAAAGTTGTTGCTCGCGGCCGTAAAACTCTGCGTCACGGCATACCCGTACCGGAACCCCAGCCGGCGCGCCACAATCAGCGTGGCAAAGAAGATGAGCGCAAAGTACACGACCAGCGGCGCGGCGACACGCACGACCGACACGATCTGGTGCACGACCTGGCGGCCCTGGGAGGCGAACAGGACCAGGATGGTAAACAGCAGGCCGATGAGGGACCAGGGCGCCGCGAAGCGCAGGAAGTGGGACTTGTAGCGGTCCGGGCCGAGGAGGGATAGCAGGGCGAGGCGGGTGAGAATAGCCGCGCCGAGCGGGATACCCAGAAATACGCCGACCGATGTGGCGACGGTCGAGTAGGAGATGGTGATGGTGGAGTGGGAGTGCGGGTTGAAGACGCGGATGAAGAGGAGGGAGACGGGGGCGAAGAGGACGATTTGGAGGAGGGAGTTGATGGCGACCAGGATGGCGCAGTAGTCGCCGTTGCCGTTGGCGAGGTTGTTCCAGATTAGGACCATGGCGATGCACCGGGCGATGCCGACGAGGATGAGGCCCTCGCGGAGGCCTTGTTCGTCGGGGAGGAAGGCCCATGCGAGGCCGAGCTGGGAGGGTCAGCCCCTGAATATCGAAAAGAGATGGAAGGCCGAGGGGACATACCATGACCAGGGGTGCAATAATCCAGTTGATAATGACGCTAAAGCCCATCTGAATCCAGATCTCCCTTGCCTTGAACACCTCGTGTAGCTTTTCGTACTGGACCTTGCAGAGAATGGGGTACATCATGACGAGCAGGCCGATGGCTGGCGCCGAGTCAGCATATCGAGACGTGATGATGATGGGGATAAGGGGGTTCCTAGGAAGACCCACCGATGGGTACCGAAACGCCGACAAACTTGCCCTTTTGCAAGGCCGGCCCGACGTCGTCGACAAAGTTCCCCAGCAAGATGCCGATGAGCATGGCCAGGAAGATCCATACGGCCAGGAAGCGGTCGAGGAAGCCGAGGGAGCTGAAGGCCGACAGCCGGGACTGCGGTGTCTCGCAGCATGGTGGGGGCTGCGGCTGCTGCTCCTGCTTCTCGACATCGTTGTTTACGGCTGTTGCGTCTGTGGAAGCGTTGTCTTTTGTTCTGAAATGGTCCTCTGCCTGTGGAGGCACGGGTCCTGTGGATGCCATTGTTGACACCCCCTGAGCCAAGTCGACGATGGTCTGCGAGGTGAGGACGGTAAAGCCACGATTTGGCCAGGAACTGGGAAAATGTTGAAGAAGCCGACTTATGCACTCGTCTGATGGAAGAGGGAGACAAAGCTGGATTATTTGTACCGAGACCTTCGAGTCTCCTGCCCCCCTCAACGTTTTCGAGTTGTAGGCTGGCGACAGATTTCGCCACGGTCACAAGGGTTCTCAACTTTATTCAGTTGGATTGGCCAAATTGACCAATCAGAGACAGGCAGTGACATTCTGCCCAAGCCCTTCCTCTCTGGGTCCGAGCTCGCACACCCAAGCTTTCACGTCTCAAGATGGGCTTTTCTCGGGCGTTGTGTGAGAAGCAGGATACCAGAGTTGGACCGATTGGAACAGGTCTGATTGCCTCTCGGCTTTTGAACTCTCTCGATTCTTTTTCTTTTTTTTGTTTTTGCTTCTTTCATTTTCCTCTTTTCCTTCTCTTTCCGGCTCTCCAATTCAACCCGGAAGGACTGGGGTGAAGGTGCTTACATCGGTCTTGAGCCGCGAATCAGCGCCTATCCAAGTACTCGGTATGAAAGTTGATGGTTGATGGCGACGAGGAGCGGTCTGCGGAACCGCAAAGAGTTACGCGCGGTGAGTCCAGCCTTCTTTGAGAGCATAGTCCTGGAAACCGGCAAAGACGACATCTCACCCATCAAGGCCTCACCGCAAGCCTTACTCCATCTGCCCCTCACAGGAGAGATCCGGGGCGTCGGTTCAGATGGCGGGGCGATAGAGGAATACCTCAGACACCTTGTAGCTTCTCTTCTCCCTGCTTCCCTTTTCGCCAGTGGTTCCAGGGTAGCGTCGGTCGTGTCACCATTAGGAAGCTCTCCTGTCTCACCTCGCCACGTGCCAGAGAAATCCCGAGGCAGGAAGCAGCCGACAAGGGTACACGGCAGACGGCTAGATATCCCGGTGGTGGTACACGCCGTATAAGTGCCGGCGTCGTCCAAAGGTTTTGACCGGAGAACTCGCCGAGTGTAGAGAGTATACGTAAGCTCAGGCGAGGCGCGCGGCGGACCTCCCCAACGCCATGCCGGGCAGGAATCCTTCTTTGCGACGAGGGGGCAGGAGGAGGCGATGTGTCGCTGGATGACACGGAGCTTGAAGTAGAGTTATTTTACGGGAGCATCGAGAAGGCTTGCGGCTGCAGTGCTGAGATGCCGGGCAGTCAGTTTTGATTGGGGTAAGTAGTTGATTCGGAAGGCAGACTTAGCCCAAAAGGTGGCCTGTGGCAAGTATGGATGGCGTCGGTGGTCCTGTTGTCGCCAGGCCTTCAGTTATTGGCGAACTCTCGAATGTGCGTCGGGTCTGCCAACACACCCCTCGGCAGCCGCAGAGTGCAGCAGCCATCATCTCGGCTGGGAATGGCTTCTGGGCTGAACAGACGGCGGAGAGGATTCCGGTGAACATGAAGTTCGATGAATCGCTTTCATCTGCTGTGCAGTCTTTCAAGGATCTCCGGAGCGGAGGAACCTTCCAAGGCCGGGTGTTCCGAGTCCCGTTCCCGCGCTCACGGCCATGGCGAGGCCCGTGCCCCACTGCGCGCGCCGTAATGTCGGATCCGGCATGGGCATGGTCATGTCTGTCTGATCTGCAAGCTCCGGCGAGCAATTCCGCATGTTCATCTTAATTTTGCGTCATCGCGCCCAGCTTACATCCAGTTTCAACTCGGGAAGGCCGGAAGTGAAACGAGGACGAACGGAGGACCATACCGAGACTCTGACGAATCGACCTCATCGGCCCATCGGTGCAGCCAAAGCAGCTGGGCTGCCACGTCGACGTGGAATCGCGCAAACAAAACGCGACAGGAAAAACGCCATCTGCTTTTCTTCTTGGGCCTTGCGGCTGCCACGAGGGTGGAGTTCAGCTCGACAGGCATTCTAGCCTTGGCGTCGCTCAGGCCACCTGCAAAGAGAAAAGCGTTCGCTTCCTTCGGTCGCCCACTCGTCGGGGAGCTTCATGTTTGTCAGTTTTTGTTTGGAAAGTCCTGAGCTGGAGGTGATGAGGTCGGCGCGCAGCGATTGGATTCCCAGCGTCTGTTTCCTCCTGCAAGCTGCGGCCTGCGTGCGACGTGCGACGTGCGACCTGGCCGGCGACCGACAGGCACAGCTTCGCGCTTTCCTGCAACACAGCCTGGAGCTTGGCGCGTTCCCGCTTCCACTTGCAGGGACCCCCCCTTCTCACCGCCCGCAGGCCGTCTCCCCGGCGTGGCCGCCGTGGGGCGATGGTTTTGCTTTGCACATTTCCCACCTCGATCGAGATCGCTTGTTCATACCGAATTTGCACACTCGCCCGTGTTGCTGATTCTGCTTGCTTGACAGTTTCCCAGAATCGAGAAGCAGCACTCTGCAAACACTGAGGTTTTCCAGTTCCAATTGTTTCAACTCGCTGCAGGGCTGTCACTGTCGTCACCCTGCAACACTCCCGGTCATCATCAGGGCAAGCCGCGAAACGATCGACGGAGACAACTGCCCGCCTGGGACGTGCCTGAGAAGGGGTGTTTGCGCTAACTCGTAGCGCCCGCACTGCCTTGCTGCACCGAGGCACCGGCCCTGGCTGTTCCGCCCGAATCTTGAGCTTTTCCAATTCTGCAGTGCTCTGGCAACTTCTCGCCAAGCCAGCAGCAGGTTGGAAAAAGCGCGACCGCCGACACATCTCCACTTCCTATTGCGCGGAAACACGAGTCAAGCTCCCATGTCGAGACTCCCGGTTTCCCTGGACAACTTTATTAAAACATTGTGTCCCGCCCTGATTGTGTCCCTGTCCGCGCATGCCCGGACCAAGGCCTCCCTCCTTTTCCTCTCACGCCCGGGCTTACTGGGATCTTCATGTCCTGCGGCGCCCATGCCTTGCGCCCACCGTCACCTCGTCCTTGATCACTTTTCATCATACCGTATTCTTAGGTTCCCAGGGGTTGTCCCAGAAAAAAATGTGCTGAGGCGTGTGGACCAAGCCAACGTCGCAGCACCGAGGGGAAGATTCCCTGATTGCTGCCAAACTCACTAACGACATCCGGCATCCGGCTGAGGCGGCATCGCTGGCGTAGCATCCAAAGCACCTCAACAACGCACATCAACATCCCTGTCCCCGGGGCTCTGCCCGTGCTGACGCCCCGACCTGCAACGTGCTCCGCCTTGGGCCCAACCAGGCCCGTTCAGACGGTTCAGGTCGACGAACCAGCGAACCAGTGCAGACCACGACGGCTGACAGCTGAGCTGTGTCTGCCATGAGATGACCGGTTCTAGCGTTGCGGTGGCCGCCCGGGCTGCTGCTGAGTCCAGAACGCCATTGTCGCCTTTGCCCTCGTCGGCCATCCATGCCTCGCACTCAACGCCGGATTCGTTCGCCGCGTCTGCTGCTGGCCGTGCCCTGTCCGAGCCCCCCCCGCCTCTTGGCTTGGACGCTGCCCCGGTCGATCGATCCCCCGGTTTCAAGAGCCTGCCGCTGCTGCCGGGCCTGGCAGCCTTCGACATCCCGTCCTTCGACCTGGTCGGCGAGTTTGAGAAGTCCTTCAGCCTCACCACCATATCCGAGGACGTCTCCCCACGGCCCGCCACGGCAACCGACAGGACCTCTCAGCTTGGACCCCAACAAGCTAACAACGACAACAACAACAGCAACAACCGGAACAAGGCGGCAGCCGGTGCCACCAAGGTGGACGGTCACGCCCGCAGCAGAAGCAAATCAATGGTTGACAGGCCTCTCTCGTGGCTCCCGAGCTCCAAGTCCAGTCCCAACGTCCGAACCACCGGCGGCAACCACGAGCAGCGCCCCAAGAGGCTGGTCAAGCAGCATGTAGCGAGCCCGTCCGAGAGCGCACCGGCGGCGAAGCCTTTGGAACGATCACGCACCGTCGAGTCCTTTGCCGAGTTTGCGAAGCGGTCCTGGATTTCCAAGTCGAGATCTCCCTCGCCGCCCAGCAAGCCCGAGAAGCCGCGAGTCGCCAGCCGCTCCTTTTCTTCAGAGACGACTTCCACATCCAAGACGAAGACAGCACCTAGAAGCGAGGCCGCCGCCGATTCTGCCCCTGACGAGCCGTCGAGTACCAGAAGGAGCGCCTTGAACCGCGCCAGCATCTATCTGACCAGGATAAAGCAGAAGCCGCAGGCCGTCTTTTCGAGGAGCTCTCCATCCGTCGCCCCCAAACCTCCGGTCGGCGGAAGCACGGCAGCGAACGACTCCGAGCACACCGCTCCGACGCTGACCCCCTCCAGCGCGCCTGGCCCCCCTCCGGCAGTCGCAAAGAATGCTTCCTACAACAGCGTCAGCTCCGCCACGTCGCGCGCCTCGTCCCAGCGAGCCTCCTCGGTCGACACCGAGCTCGACACCGACACGGCCACGGCGAGCAGCGCGTCCGAGAACACGTCCCAGGCCACCGTCGAGACGAACCTGACGATGCCGCACCCGACCTCCCGCGACCCGCTGTGGGCGACCTACCGCACCCTCGACATCGAGTTCTCCCGCTTCGCCGCCAAGGGCTCGACCGCGGGCCGCATGAGCGTCGTCCGCGCCATCTTGGTGCCCTTCCTCCGCAGCACGGCGTACCACCCTTCCAATTCGAACCGCTCCGTCCTGAGCTCGGAAGACTTTGATCGCAGGGCGACGATCCTGAATAAGTGGTGGAATGGTCTTCTGGCGATGCTGGTGGGCTCGAGCTCGCGGCTGCCGTCGGGCCTGGGCCAGGGGATCGCCTCGCTAGGCGTCCAATTCCCCGTCCTGCAGCCCGTGGCGGGCGTGGACCGGCCCACGCTGCTCGAGGCAACCACCATGATCATGATGCGCTCGGAGTGGCGGGCCTGCACGAGCCAGTTCCAGCCCCTGGCCGAGCGCTGCCCGGCGGAACGGGTCCGGCCCAGGTCGGGCACGGGCTCGACCGTGGCGAGCGACGCGGACGCGGATATGCTGCTCCTCGACGAGTCGGCCGAGCACAACGTCCGCACCATGTTTGTGACGAATCTGACGGCGCAGATGGCGCTGGTCGTCGAGAAGCTGTCGCTGCGGCATGCTCCGTTGAGTTTGGTCAACTGGTGCGGCAAGGCGTGTGCGTATGCGTTTTTCTTCGTGCCGGGTGTGTCCGACGTGCTGGTTCGGCTGTGGGGTTTGAACGCGGATCTGCTGCGCAGGGTGGCCGAGGAGTTTGGCCTGCCGCGGAGGAACAGGGGGGAGAGCGATGATATTGTCGCGCTGTTTCCGCAGCATCTGCATAAGCTGGGCTGGTCGTCGGCGAAAGCGCTTGGGGATAAGCTGCGCGTGGCGGCCAAGCTGCCCATGATGCTTGCCAAGATCCACTGGCACGGTCCCTGGGTGTCGAGGTGGCGGGGCGGGGATACGGATCTGGTGTTTATCTTTTGCAAGTATTTCCACATTCTTGCGCAGGAGTTCATGCCAGAGGGCATTCCGCTGGTCGAGAAGGCGCGCGCCCCGGCGTTTGTGCTGGTCCATGCCCAGCTGTTGTCTGTCTTGGACAGCACCATCCACCGCCAGGCCTCGCTCGATGCCATGCTCGGCCCGCCGCTGTCTGACGCCCTTCATGGGGCGGACGCCGCCCTGACGGCGCCGCAGCTGCCGAGCAACCTCCTCAGGGGCATGGACGAGAACCGGCTGGTTGTGCTGCTCAAGGACATGCTGGCCGAGAACTCGTTTGGCGTCGCGCCGGAGATCAAGCATACCTTTGCCGAGGCATTCGTCGCGGTCGCGAAGGCCGCCACGAAGCGGACCCCGCGGTTCGAGCACGCCTCGTGCTTCATGCTCTGCGACTTCCTGGAGGAGTCGCTGGTCGCGCTCGACGCGTTCGAGACCGCCGTGAACACGAGCATCGCCACCTCGCCGACGGAGGAGAAGTGTTTCGAGTCTTACCGGCCCGCTAACTACGTTGACTGGCCGTTCTGGTTCGAGGTCGGCAAGATGATTATGAACTCGAACAACACCATGTCTGAGATTCGAATTTTGTCTTTTCTGTTTTCGATCTGGGAGACCATCACGGCGGATCCTGTCCGCAAGGAGGCTGTGTGTTTGGAGTGGCTCCTGTCGGATGAAGTGTTTGCCAAGTTCTTCAACCACTGGTGCCCCATGGTCCGGGCATACTACATGCGCCTGCTCTGCTGGCGGATATGCCGGGACTCGGGCAGCTCCAACGAGCTGGACCTGTAAGCATTCTATTTTCTGTGCTGTTGAGGGCTAAAGCTAACGACCTGTCAACAGGAAGATCTTCCTCGTTGTATCCCAGCGGCTGAAGACGGTCTGGTCGCACTATCTCTGGCTCAGGCAGGATGCCGAGGCCAGGGGGCGGATGCACCCATCGACGGCGCCCTCGTATCCCGCCCCGGGCAAGCGGTTTCTGATTATCAGGACCGAAGTCCAACCGCCGCAGCACTCGCTGCAAGTCGGATTCGACTCCTTTTCGAGCGTGTTTCCCTCCGCGGACCCCGCCTTTGACTACCGCGGTTCCGTCGCAGGAACTGGGGACAGCACAGCCAGCAGCGCCAGGACGGACGGTAACCTCTCCTTCAAGAAGAGGCTATCAATCCTAGGCAAGGTTCTCCCGTTTGGCGCGTCCCAGGACAGCCCGACGTCAGAGGGGAAGCGCACCTGGGAGGAGGAACTGGAACAAGCCCGCCGCGATACAGCCGCGTCACGGCTAGCAAGCCGTCGAGGAAAGACAAACCCTCCCCAACCCCTGGGCCCGCCAACACCACCGAAACAGGGCCCCTCATCAACAACAACGGGCGTCCGCCCGTCATCCGACTCCGTCTCCTCCACCGGCTCGACCCCACTCTTCGACGCCGCAACCTTCGTCTTCCGCTTCACCCTCACCTGGCTAACCGGCCCCAACGGCGGACCGATGCCATGCCCGCCCTCGCGCGACCGCATCCTCACACGACCCCGTCTGCCAGCGCCCGCGCAAGCTCGAGTCAGCGTTCGCTCCGCCGCCGGCCTGAACAGTCCTGGCTGCGGCGCGAACGGAGCGGGAGCGCCGCCGCCCATCTTTCGAAGCGACAGCCCCCCGCCGATTGCCCCCGGTCTCCCGCCCGAGACGAGGAGGGTTAGTGGGCTTATGCAGACGGGGTTGGTTAGTGAGGCGCGGAATGCGAAACCGTTGGTTCTTGATGAGCAGTCCCCGCGGAGACTGTCGATGACGAAGGATGGATCGGCGGGGGAGAAGAGGCGGTCGTTGAGTATTAGTGTCACGCCGCTTCGCCTGGTTGACACCGGAGGTGAGGAAACGGGCGATGGTGATGATGACGGTGACAGGTTGGAGATACAATCGCCTGTCAGGGTGTCGATGTCGGTGTCGTCGTCTGGGTTTCCGTTTCCCTCGTCCCCCTCCAGCGGTCATGACGCGGAGCAGCATCAACACTTCCGCGGCAGGGCCAGGTCGCTTGACGTTGGCGGCGGCAACGGCAACGGCAATGGCAACGGGCCGGTGTCTCCCATGTCAGTGGTGGCACCGCCGATTCGTGCGGAGAAGCCTACGGGGGTGTATGCGGCTGGTGCCGTGTATGCTGGCCGGGCGCTGGCCGAGTGGAGCATGGTGGTTAGCGAGTGCAATAGCTTCGTTGACCGCCGCCGGGATGAGGGTGTTTTGGGGTTGAGTGAGGTTGAGGTGCCGATTTTGGGGGTGGAGGGGCTTGGGATACGGGCGAGGGGTTAGGCTGCTGGATGTGAAGGCGGGCTCAGTCTCTGCTGGTTCAGCGGTGGAAGCCAGAGGGCTCTCGAGGGGCGTCCGAGCATCATCATCTCTGTCATTTTCACCGTCATCGCCGGGTTTCCATATCTTCGAGCCGTTTCCGGCACGGACTGTCTTCGTCAGTCACACCCGGACGGCACCAGGGACATCATTTTCGACATCAGCATCTGCATCTGCAGCGATTTACTGGTTCATTTCTCGGGGCTCTATTTCCTGCGTTGAAAAAAAAAACAACCGACACAAAAGGACAGACATATTTGGAGAGGTATATAACAGCCATTTGGCTGTTTGTGTTTCTCACATACACTATCGAGGCGTTCTTGGTTTGGCCCGGATCTGGCCATGGGTTTCGGGGTGGTTTGGGGACATTTCTTAGAGGGAAAGGTTCAGGTTTTACTACTGGTAGTTTTTTCTCAATGGCATCTACTTAATGATATTGGTTTTACTAGCGGTTTTTGGCTGGTATGGCTGCGTTCAGGGTGGTTTGATATTGAGTTGGATGGGGACAGAAAGGGGGTTTGGCTCTTCTCTGCCTGCAGAATCAAGAGTCCACTGGCAACACCAGCTGAGTGCCGAGATATCCGTGTCTTACGTTTCTTGCTTTTTGTTGTTGATCCGACTTGCCTGTTGTGTGAATAAGCACTAACGTGAGCCGCCCTTCGGTGTGGGAGAAAGGAAGCTATTTTCCCATTTGGCTGGCCCCCAAAATGCCGATCGACAGGAGTCGATTGCGGATTCGGTCATTGTGCAGGAAGGGCTGAGGATGGTTAGATAAACAGGGCGCCGGGAGGGTTGCATTCGTGGCTTGCAAGGCAGCAAGGCCGCTGTTGGCTGTTCCTGCCTCTTCAGGAAGGTGGGGATGAAATGACGGGCTTTCGCCGGCTTTGCCTTCTGTGGTGAGCCGATGGAGGATCGGGCCGTGGGGGTCGGGTTGGGTGGCGGATCGGAGAGTTGAGTCGGGAGGCGGGTATAGGTAATGAGGACGACGATAGCAGGCGGTGCCGAAGAAGTCGTGGATTCAATTTTGAAAGCAACCACGTTGGTTATATTGCTCTCTGAGGGGAAGCCAATATGATTCCTTCTTGTTGACTTTTCTAATTTTGACATTGACTGAGAGTGTTGACCTTGGTCATGACCTAAGTTGAGATTTGAGACTGCAGTGAGGAGAGGCACAAAATGAAGAGGAGGAGGACAGAGGGAAAACAGAATCAAGGAAGGAAAAAAAAAAGAAGAAGAGCGGGAGAATAGTAGCAAAAAGCTCACCGGCTAGACCACTCCGCCGGTCGGAGAGAGGTAGCCAGCTACGAAACCCTCCGGGGAGAGTTTGCTTCGTTGGGGCGGCGCGCGTCGCCTTGCCCACGGGGGCAAGGGGTCCTGGCGATCTTTTACCCCGGGGCTGGGTCGAACTGGGGAGCTCTCGATGCGAAGCATCAGAGAGGACTCGACAGAGGTGCCACGAGCCCCGGGGGGTGACCACCGCTGTTGGCCGCTAGGCTACTAGGCGGTGGTCGTTGACATTGGGGCTGCCAGACCTTCTACATATACCGCTGGCTTGAGGGCCGTGGGAAGGAGCTTTCGTCTCAACTTCAGCCTTGGAGCCACTCGCACCACAACCGGCACGGCATTGGATGCTTGGGTGGTCAGGATCTGCCAGCCGCATGCTCCCAGGTGAACTCACAGCCCTGTCACCCTTGTCTGATCACTCTGATGGCTATCCAGCTCCGTTTTCGCGAGTTTGAGGGTGTGCCAGGTCTCGAGCCTCATGATGCTCGGCATACTCAACAACGACGTGAAAGCCAAGGCAAGCTCGACGGGACAGCGAGTCTGTTCTAGAATGGAGGAATCAGTGCTACGAGCTGAGTTCCAGGAACAGATCGATGATGAGGAGGAAAGAGCTTCCGAACTACCCGGAGCGTGAGCGAATAGTCTGCCATACCATAGACACACAGCGAACTCATGAAACACACGTGTAGGTGGGAACTTGGAATTCGAGCTTTGAATGGAAGCCATTCGTAATCATCGACGTCGTTGAAGTGCAATGCCTTCTCTAACCCAACCCGGGCCCGTATCTGCGTAATATGAGACGCTCAAAGGCAAAGCTTTCCCAACCATAACCCCGAAGACCGAGACATGAAAGTGAAAGAAAATCAGCGCCATGCCATCTATCGCCGAAAGACTGTTGCCTCGCCAAAGTTGAAAACAGAACTTTTCATGAACCCTCAGTACCCATTAACCCCATTCGCCCCATTCACCCCATTCCCCGCCTTGCCTCCCCCCTGCGCCTCAACCTCAGCAACCGCCCTCTCAAGCGCCTGAAGCACGTCCTTCTTAAGATCCTCGGCATCCTCAACACCACAGCTGATGCGCACAAGATCATCAAACACACCCACCGCCTCGCGCTGATCGCGCGGGATACCCGCGTGCGTCATGCTACTGGGCACCTCGCACAGCGACTCGACACCGCCCAACGACTCGGCGAGCGTAAAGATGCGCGTCAGCTGGCAGAAGCGCTCGGCCGCGGCATGCCCGCCGCGGATGCGGAACGACAACATGCCGCCGCCCATGCCGTTGCGGTGCTGCTTCTTGGCGATGTGGCGGTGCGGGTGGGAGTCGAGACCGGGGTAGTTGACGGCGATGACGTGGGGGCTGGCCTCGAGGGCGTGGGCGACGGCGGTGGCGTTGGTGGTGGCCTCGCGGGCGCGCAGGTGCAGCGTCTTTGCGCCGCGGTGGGCGAGCCACGAGTCAAAGGCCGAGGGGACGGCGCCGAGGGCGTTTTGGAGGAAGGACAGGCGCTTGTGCAGCTCGTCGCTGTTGAAGGCCGCCACGCCCATGACCACGTCGCTGTGGCCGTTGATGTACTTTGTCACGCTGTGCACGACAATGTCGGCCCCGTGGTCCAGCGGGTTCTGGATGTAGGGGCTCATGAAGGTGTTGTCCACCACCACCATGATGCCGTGCTCGTGCGCCTGGCTCGCCACGGCGCGTATGTCGACCAGCCGCAGCGTCGGGTTGCTGGGCGTCTCGATCCACACCAGCTTGGTCGACTCGGTGATGTGGTCCCGGATGTCGACCTCGATCTCGGGCGTGAAGGTGACCTTGACGCCGTGCGCCTTGGCCACCTGCGTGAAGTACCGGTGGGTGCCGCCGTAGACGTCCGAGACGGAGATGACGTGCGACCCGGCGGCCAGAGACTGCAGGATGACGGTGGTGGCGGCACTGCCCGACGAGAAGGCGAGGGCGTACTTGGCGTGCTCAAGCGCCGCCACCATGGTCTCGAAGTTGTTGCGGTTCGGGTTGCTGCTGCGGCTGTACTCGAACTCGCCGACGGGCTTGCCGACGGCCGTCTGGGCGAACGTGGTCGACAGCGAGATGGCCTCGATCACGGCGCCGGTCGCGGGGTCGTGCGGCGACCCCGCATGCACGGCGAGCGTCCCGAAGCCATGGACCGGGGACGGGGCGCGCGGCGGCGTCGTGATGGGGTGGTCGGTGTGAGCCGTCATGGCTCGGGAGTGGCTGCTGCAGGTACGGAGTGTGTGTGTTCGCGATGGGAACGTGGAACGCGGGTGGTGAGACGGTGCGACAAGGCTGCCGGCGACGGCAATGGCTCTGTTTGGTCAATTGCACTGGTGGGCGTTTTTCGCGATGCTGAGGACGTGGGGGTTTTTGGATCCTGCTGGGAAGAAATATATTCGCAGGGTCCTCGAGGGAGGGCTGGTGTGATCTGTCAGTGCAATGGCGCAATCCCTGCACACCTTAGCAACTCTTTTTTGCCTTTGTCTTCGTTTCTCCACCACGGCGCGCCCTTGTTTTAAATCAGCTTGCGCCCCTTCACGGTGGATGCGACTCGAGATGCCGAAGCCGCCCGGGCCCCTGGTTCGATGGAATTCGGACGGTGAGCGATGGCTGGTTGATTGCTCATCTGGATTTCAAATCGGCGTCCGGCGTCGAAAGCTTTGGCAACCGCAAGGGCCAGCTCGCCGCCGGATCATGTCATGCGCGCATCCGCTGCTATCTATTACCTACAATGATACAATCCAACTGGGCAGACTTCGTCACACAGGCCTTGGCGTCTTTTACCGTCTTTTTCGGAACGACAGCTTGCGTCCGGTCGGTGAAGAAACGGTGCGAGACCGGTCCGCAAGCCATTCGTAGCCGCATGCAGTGCTCTGTGCTTGTGCGTGCACAAGATGACCCCGCGGTGACCATCTTCAACCGAAACTGAACCCCTGGAAGCCGTAGCAAGCCGCATACACGGCATGTCCGATAAACACTCGGGTGATGAGATCACCCCCGCCAGCGTCGCATTCCGAGGCGCTGGTTTTCGCGGGGTGGAGGCATGACAAAAGGGCTAAAAATATTATAAATTTAAAACCTTTGACCGTTGGCGGCAGAGATTCGAATACCGCATGTTGCGTCTTCGAGATGCACGAGAAACCACTCATCAAGGTGCTAGAGATAAGCTTGCAGTATCTATCGTGCCGGGACCAGAAGGATCTCGAGAAATCTGCTTTTCTCAAGCTCAACGATATTCGATGACAGCTGCATGTCAACGGGCATGCTCTTTCGAACGAACGGCAGCGAGGTTGTAGCATAAACCAGCAAATGGCTTCAAAGACGGCAGTGTCGGAAGGCGGAGGAGGCAGAAAGTAAATTATAACACAAGTTACCATCGGTATCTGGAAGCGTCGGCGTGCCTGGACCGGTGTCCCTCCGGATCCGTAGGGCAACGGTCCAGGGCTCAAAAGAGGACGGTCGGCCCGCAAGTGGGGAGCGGCAGCCCCGAACAAGTCGCCGTCTCGGCCCTGTCACATGCCGCTTCCGTCGCCCCACCCACAGAGCGGTGCCGATTGGCTGCCTGATGCGGGCGTCGGGGATTTCGTCGACACCGCCCCGATTCGAGGTTGTCGTATCCGTATCTGAACTCTTCGCTTCCACCCCTACACGCCCCGAGTAACAGTGTTCCAGGCAGAGCAATTGACCTCGACCTCACTGTGCGACGCGCGACTAGCATGGAAAGCGGCCGCCGCGAGTGCCGGCAGGGAAGGCCGCACAGCTAGCGAGGCACGCAGCGTCAGCACGGCAAGCCAGCCACAGAAGCAATAACGTTAAACGATCCCGCGGATCGTCGGGCTGCCACTAGCAAACCACTAGCAGCAACTGGTAGCATGCCACCACGGCGTTCCCACAAGAAGTCCAGGACCGGCTGTCGGCGCTGCAAGGCGCGCAAGATTAAGGTGCGTCTCGGCCCGAGATGTTGACCTCCAGGGAGCCTTCCTGACAAATGTGCAACAGTGCGACGAAGTTCATCCGCGGTGCGGCAACTGCGTCAAACACGGCGTCCCGTGCGACTTTGAGCACCCTGAGGTCCTTGCCGAGCTCCGGGCTGCCGCCGCCGCCGCCGGTGCCGCCGAGTCCCCGTCGACACCCGCCACAACCCTCAACTTCGCGTCGCCCATTTCCCATGCCTCGACCCCCGCACCCGCCGTGGCCAGCTCGGCCGGCATGGCGCCGCCCTTGTATCGGCCGCCACCGACCCCGGCCATTTCCCAGACCACACCTCCGGGCCACCGACTGCTCGAGCTTCGGCTGATGCACCAGTACACAGCCATGACATGCAAGACATTCACCTTCACGGCACCCTTAACGGAGGACATATGGAAGATCACTGTGCCGAATCTGGCCTTCTCCGGGTCGCAGCACCTCGCCGATGCTATCCTCGCCGTTGCGGCCCTTCATTTGCGGAGCATGATGCCCAACGACAAGGAGCTGGTGCGTGCCTCCCACGCGTACATGGCCGCCTCTCTCGCCGAGTACAGCGCCGCGCTCACCAAGGGCATTGACCATACCAACGCCGAGTCCTTGTTCTTGACCTCGGCCCTGATCGCGTTCCAGTCCACCGCCACAAGAGTCTTCATGAAGGACGAGGTGATGGTTGGCACTGAGAGCGAAGGCAATGCAGACGCTGCGAAACGGAGCCAGCCATCCGGCTGCTATTCCATCCCCTTTTCATGGTTTCACTCCTTCCAAGGGGTCAAGGCAATCACGGCCGCCTCGTGGCAGTACCTGCGCGTGAGCCCCGTGGTAACACAGGTGATTAACTCACAAGCCGCCCTTCAACTCGACTTCAGCACGGGGCCCGACACCTTCTTCGGGCACCTCCTCGAAGGCATGGAAGAGGAACTCGCCGCCATGGGAAGTGGCGCAGACGGAACCTCCTCCAGCACAGCCGGCACAACCCTCGCCAGCGCCGTCACCTCCCCCGCGACACCAACCCCCAACCAACCCCAACCACCACCCCCCAACCCCACCGCAACCCCCGACCTCATAGCCTCAACCCGCCAAGCCTACCACCACGCCGTCGCCGTCCTCAACTGGGCACACAAGATCCCCCACAAGGGCGCGCCCCTCGCCTTCCCCGCCACCGTCTCCCGCCGCTTCATCGAGCTCCTGGAGGAGCGCCGCCCCCGCGCCCTCGCCATCCTAGCCTGCTTCTTCGCCCTGCTCAAGTCAATGGACTCGGTCTGGTGGCTGCAGGGCATGGCGCGGCGCGAGGTGTTGGGCGTGGTCTCGCTGTTCAACAGCGATTTCTTTGGTCCCGACGCGTACCGGACGTGGTGGCCTCATCTCGAGTGGGCGATGCGTATTGCGCTGTATGAGCACCCTTCGGGAAGCGGCGGCGGGGAGCCGATACCGCCCGAGATTTGGGGCGCGGATTGGTATGCCGAGGAGAGGGCGCTTGCCGAGGGGCAGGCGCGGCATGGCGGGTATGTGAGGCATATTGAGCTGTTGAGTCAGATGGGCAGTGGCGTGCAGAGTATACCGAGCGTGCCGGAGTTTGTGCCGGTTATGGGGCCGCAGAGGTGATGGTGATCAGGTTGGGGAAGGGATAAATTTCGGGGTCGACTTGAACGCTTGTCTGCCCTTTTTCGGCAGATGCAAAGCTAGAGGCTCGGAGCCACGCGGACGACGGACGGAGCGGTGGACAACTATCGCCGTAGGTCAGGGCATCGTGTAAGGAAGTAGAGCTGTTGGGAGGGCCCGGCGGTGAACAGCACGCAATTTCGGGCAGCTCCCTTGGAAGCTTTAAGAGAGACCGAGAGAAGGCGGCATGATGAGCCACTCGACTGAAATATCACACGCAGCGCTTGGGGCAGCACATGGTGATTGGAGTATAGTACACCGACACAAGGCGCTGCTGCCCTGGGAGGCCTAGGAGTTGGAATACACAGCGGCACGACGCAACAGACGCGAATGCAGGTTGAAGTGTAAATATATGGTATATAATACCCATAGATAAAGACAACCACAAGCAGTACATGACGCCGTTTTCCGTCCCTCCTGCTATATCAGCGCCGCAAACGCCAGCCCCTGAACAAAAAAAAAACGACCGGCCGCAGCCATGCCCCTATCTCCCTAATTAAGCGCTTACTTTCCTCTTCCGCTTCGGCTGCTCCTCCTCCACGACGGTCTTCTCCTCGTCATCATCACCGTGCTGATCCCTCTCCCGCTTCAACCCCTTCATCTTCCTCGTCTGCAGCTCGCTCAAATCCAGCTTGCCCATGTGGATGCGGCCAAGCTTGTCGCCCATGACGTCGGTCGAGATGTTCTTCTTGGTGCGCTCCTCGCTCGTCTTGGGCTTGCGCATCGCCTCCTTGAGCATGTCGGCGTCGGGCTCCTGCACGCGGCCCAGCCGGAAGTCCATGCGCGGGCCGTGCTCCTCGAGCTCGACGCGCGGCAGCTTCTGGCCGGAGCGCTTGGTGCGGATCGTGTAGACGCGCAGGCGCAGGACGGGCTTGGAGGCCGGGTCGTCGCCGTTGGCTGTCTCGGAGGATGTGGGTTCGTCGGCGGTTACGACGACGCAGTAGCGCAGGCCTTCGACGTCGATCTTGTCCGAGGTCTCGCTGCGGAAAAAGTCGAGGAGCATCGACTTGGCAATTGTGAAGGCGTTGGGTACGGGGGATTCACTGGTTTAGTTAGCTTATGAGGCTGTTGGGAGGGGCAGGTTATGAAGTTGCATACAATGCTGTCCCCGCAAACACCATCAGCGGCCGCATCCCCACGGGAATCTTCTCGTTCTTGAACTGCGCTATGCTACGGAAGGTCTGGGCGTCGAGGTGGAACTCGAGCATGTCGAGGATCTTGTAGTCAAAGGTGCGGACGAAGGTGATGGTGTGCGGGCGCTTCTTGCTGCTGCTGCCAAAGAGGAGCAGGCTGCAGTCGTTCTTTTCGGAGAAGAAGGCTAGCGAGCTGGAGTCTTCGAAGGGGTGGACTGCGATGAGGTAGGGCGTCAGCAACGCCCTGTAATGGGTGGTTCCGGCAGAGAGGGACTCGGCGCATACCTGGATTCTTCTTTTGGAAGCGCTTGGCGTGCACTTGTCTCAGGGCGTACAGGTCTCCGAGGGCATCTTGTGTCTGTCGGAGTAGGCTTCAGCATCCTAATACTCTATCTATAAGGGGTGATATGTCGTACGATCTGGCTGCACGAGGTGCCTCGCAGGAACAGGGCCGTCTTGGGGTTCTCGACGGCCTTGGGCGCCCGCTTCTCCAGGGCCCGCTTGGAGCGGGCATTCCGGGGTTTTCTGTCAGATTGGAAGTTAGATTCAGGTGCCGTAATTGGGGCCGGAAAGTGGACGCGACTTGCATTTGGCGAAGCATCTTTGCAACTGGTGTCTGAAGTGTCGAGGATTTGGCGATTGTCGGCTTTCACAATCCCCACGGTACGGCATGGGCGCTCAAGAAAATCAGAGACCATGTCTTATCGATAAAAAAAGCTGATGTGGGGGCGGACCCTCCTGGCCAAGGCTTGGCTGTTGCTGAGTGCGACTCCCCACCTCACAGTTGTTTTATTGCCCCAGTTCAGCTTCTTCCTCCTTTCTCTCCCTTTTCTCTTAGAATTTCCCCTCTGTTGTTATCCTTCCCATTATCTGTTTATCTTCTTTTCATCTTCCTTGTAGAAATACTCATTTCCACCCGCTTGATCTTGCTTCAACAATGGTTGGCATAAGAGGCTCCCATCACCAACCATAAGCATCAAGTGAAAGGCCACCGAGACGGCAAGACCTGGCGAACCTTTACTTCAATTTCAAGTCTGATCAAGAAATTTCTCTTCATTGTGCGCAGTTTTCATAGGCTCATTGAGCTGGTGTATTGGAACACATAGCAAGTTGTATGGAGAGAGCCAGAAGTCGGGACGTCTCCTGTCAGGCCGTTGCCATTTCATTCTTATTCACGGCTAATGCATGTGCCTGACTTTGTTTACTCCGCACAGGCCACCCCCTATTTCCCCTGACTAGGAGCTGATGACTGCTTCATGTCTAAGTGAGTTGTCTCTGGTTATGTGGTTTCCTTCATTCTTGTCCATCACATCTCCAGCCATGTCATTTGCTCACATGCTGTGACTGACAGCACTGGAATCTGGTCTTCCACCCTGGGAACATCAATATGGGACAAGATCGGGTTGACTCGCGCTCTCCCCGACCTCTCTCCCTAGCCTTGCGGGTCTCTGAGCTTTTACTATTGCCTCCCGCAGCTCACAGTAGTGCTATGAGTGTTTAAGCTGTGATTGACAACAAGCAACCTCGCTCTTCAAGGCGAGACATGTTGAGATACACCCTGGGGCTGGTGTTGCCCGCCTCCGTCTTCACTGGATCGTCCATCAGGCCTTGGGCATCTTCATGATCATGTCTCTTCCAGGTTCTCTACAGTCGCCTGGGGCTTAATACACAGCTGCATTTTCCCTGGCAACCGAGGAAGGCGCATCCGCAGCCCGCAGTCCCATTCTGATAGCATCATCTTATCTCTCCCGGGTCTGTCACTACGTGACAATGCTGGGTGACGAGGGTCCCATACGCGGCTCTGCACTCAGAAATGCAATTGAGCACTTTCCTCTTCGAATTTTTACTCGTGTTCCTCTCAACCATCTCGCACTCCAACTTTGCGTCGACCACAACTTGCCTTCATCAAGATGGACGCACTCAAGAGCGAGAGTGAAGCCGTCATGATGGAGGCTATGGTCACTATCAAAGACGACATGACCCCCAGCGCCGAGTCTGGTGCCGCCTCCAGCCTCGAGGCGTGCGACAACAAAACCAAGGTCGACGGCGCTGCCATCAAAGACTCGGATTCATCGATCCACAACTCTGACGAGGGTCTTGCCGCAGCTGCCATCGTGGCCGAAGCCACTTCTGCCAAATCTGTCGAGACTGATAGCCTTGCGACCGAGACCGATGCTTCTTCCCAGAAGAGCGTGGCTGAGCTCATCAAAGAAGAGAACAAAGATGGTAACAAGGTCGACGACCTGATCGAGTCCGCGGTCGGTGCCGTTATTGAGGCGCCTGATGGTGCGACAGACCATACGGCCTCGCAGAATGCTCCTTCGCCCGAGAATGTTGCGCAGGAGCCCATCAAGAGCGAGGTCAAGGACAACATCGACGCCAACTTCGACAAGACCAAGGCCGAGACCACGGATAGCCGCCTCCCCGGCCCCCTTGGGGCGCCCAAACTCAAATACCGTCAGATTGCGCCGATTCCAACCCACAACCCGGACTTTGATGCACATATACGAAGCCTCAACTTCGACAAAGAAGAGGCTCTGACCAAGCTGGCCGAGGACATCGACCGGGCCGAGCGCGACGGCGATCTCGGCGAGCTGTGCACCAACTGCGACAACAAGGGCAGCAGCCTCTGCAGCGGCTGCAAGCTTGCCCGCTACTGCTCGCGCGAGTGCCAGGTGGCCGACTGGCCCATCCACAAGAAGGTGTGCGCCGACTTTGCCGGCGCCGCGTCGGACGACAAGCGGCCGAGCCCCGAGCATCACCGCATCCTCTTCTTCCCTGCCTTCAGCACCAAGCCAGAGCTCCACTGGGCCATCCACCACGAGACCGCGGAGAACGAGTGGCTCGAGTTTGAGCACCACGACATTGCCGTGTTCATGAGGAAGGCGCGCATCAGGGATCTGGGCAAACACAAGGGGCACTCGGTCCTGAACTCGATGTATCCGGGCAACCGGTAAACCGCTCAAGATTGATCACGTTGACATAGCAAACGAACTTACATGGGAAACAGACGGATCGGCTACTTGTTGACCGCCATTGTCTACGCCGGCGTCAAAGAGCTGCGCAATCCCCTGGACCCCAAGCTGCTGAACCAGAGCATCAACGCCCTGTCCAAGCCCGGCTACCTGCGGTACGTTTTACCTCGAAAACACTGCTCCTCTTGTTTGCTGACACTCCGATTCTAGCCCTTGGTTTCGCCCCATCCCCATCTACGCTGATGCTCGGCACTTCGGCGAGAAGGCTGCCCCCAAGATTCGAGACATCGCCCCTCGCGACGTGAACGTCGTTGTGCGCATCCTCGAGACCACCGACTGCGTCTGCGTCGCCAAGCCTGAGCGCTACCATGCCGAGGTCATCTCGGGCCTCCGGATCAACGACCCCAAGTCGGACATCAACAGGGCCATGGGCGTCACCCAGGTCTTTGACTCGACCATGGTTCCGCTCTCGCCCTTCCACAGCTCCGACTATGTCATTGCCATGGCGTTCCACCTGGGCCTGCGCTGGTATGTTTTGTCTGCCACGGAAATGTCTACTAAAGAGCACGAAAGAAACCTAACAAACCTCGCTGCAGGTACATCCGCCATGGCAACACTGTTGGCATCCAGAGCGGCGTGACGCTCTGGAACGACGGCAATCTCCGCTATCGTAAGTCAAATCCGCTCTTTCCTCACCCCTCCCATCTCTCTTGCGGATTACTTTGCCGCCAATCCTCTTTTCCACCATCTCTCCCGGGTCATTCCGAACAGGCGCAATGACTAACATTCTTGAACAGTCGCCTACGTCTGCATTCTCCGGGAGGTGACCACCCCCGCCAATACCGACCCCCACGCCGTCAGCCTGCCGCAGTTCGACCCCGTCTTCAACTACGGCGCCTTCGCGGGCAGCGTCATCATCCTCCACGGGTCCGGTAACCCCGTGCACGTGCACCACGTCCTGGCCTTCAACGCCTACCTCGACGAGGTCTTCGTCACCAAAGGCGTGGCCTCCAAGGAAGGGTTTCAGCGGTTCTGGGCCGAGTACAAGGAGAGGATGGGCAAGCCCCTGTCGAGCGTGCCCTCGCCGTACAAGTGGGAGAAGAAGGGCGTCAAGGACCGGCTGGGCGTTTTTCACCCGGACTTTGTCATGCGCGCCGTGGAGGACAATATTGCCAACGTTTGGGGGTACATCGTGACTGCGTTGGGCAAGGTCAAGCCTGCTCAGAAGGCTTGAGCTGCGGAGGAGATGGGAGGATTTGACCCCGTGGTTGAAATCTGGCGGTCGCTGCGGGCCTGCTTGGTGGTCGAAAGGGGTGGCAAAGCCGCGGTGACGGTTCGCCAAGGGTTCCTGCATGCTTAGACAGTTGCAATTGATTCACAGTTCCTGGTGATAAATGCTGGCGTGTGAACTTTAGCACAAGTCATGATATTCTGTAATGCCACGCAAGTGGGACATTGGCTAAACAAAAGAAAGGCCCAAGTTACAATCTATTTTCATGAAGTCATGACCGGTTTCTCTATCCCTCAAACCTCCATGCCACGTCGCTTTCCAAATATCCAAACGCCTAACCATGACTGACCCTGTCGCTATGCACAAACCCATTTCAGGTTTCCAAAGAAAGAGAAACCCAACTCATAGCCAAAGAAACCATCACCGCCCGCCAACCTGCCCCTTAGGCAAAGGCGGGATCCAACTCACCCCCAAAGCCACCACAAGATTAATAACCCCAATCACCCAAAACCCCTTGGCATAATTCGTCCCACTATCCATAAACCGAAACACCACCGAAAACAACACACCCCCCAGATTCCCCCCCGCCCCCGTAAACCCCGACAGCACCCCATTCCTCGTCGGATGCACATGCGGCAACAAACTAAAATTCGCCCCGTTCCCCGCCTGCACAAACACGGCCACCAGCGCCGTCAGCCCAAACATAACCCCCTGCTGGTGCGGATCCAGCCTGCCAATGACAATCATCACCACGCCCGCCATCGCCACACACCCTACCAACCAGACCTTCTTCGCCCACACCGAGCCAGAGAAATAGCGATACAGCAGGTCGCTGACGACGCCGCCCATGGTGCGCGTGACAAAGTTGAGGAAGCCGAACATGGCGGCCCAGTTGGCGGCGGCGGTCTGGCCGAGGAGGGGGAAGTTCTTGGCGTAGTAGGAGGAGAGGATCATGTTGACGGCGAGCTCGGTGCCGAAGGAGCAGAGGTAGGTGAGCGTGTGGAAGATGGTTTGCGGGGAGGCGGCGATGCGGAGGAGGTCGCGTGGTGTGGGGGGTTGGATAATTTCGTTTTGGGCGGTTGTTGTTGGTGTTCCAGTCTGGAAGGTTTTCGGGGACTGTTGGCCGGCTTCGAGGTCGGGGAGGTCGAGGGTGGTGGGGGACTTCTTTTTGGTAGGGCTTGGCGGGAGGGAGGGGGATGATGGAGTGCTCGGGGCCGGCTTGTCGGTGATGTGGCCGGGGATGTCGACGATGCTGTTCTTTTCCGTCTCGGTGCCGGTGTCGGCGTCGGCGTCGGCGTCGAGGCTGGGTTGGGCGTGGAGATGGCGGTCGCTCCATTTGCCAGTTGGGCTGTCAGGGCAGAGGACGATGAGGGCGATGCCTGTGGTGACGACCATGGCGAGGGGCACCAGGAAGGTGAGGCGCCAGGCCTGGCCTCTTGTATGCCCGCTCCCGATCAAGGCGTCGTACACGGCGGGCATGATGAAGTATGTGATGCCGCCCCCGGCAGTGCCGAAGCCGCCCGTCAAAGCATTAGCCGTGCCGACGACATTCTTGTCGAAGAAGCCGGTCGACCAGACTTGGCAGGGTACGAGAGAGCCTCCAAGAATTCCAATGAAGAAGCGGCTCACGTAGAGACCGGTGGCATTGTGGACGAGGGGAGCGAGGCCGAGGGGGATGGCGCCCACGAGGAGCAGGCCGCCAAAGACCTTGCGAGGGCCGAACTGATCGCACAGGGGGCCGGCCACAAGGCGGACAAGCAGGGTGGCGCACGGGGATACGATGTTGGAGTTGGCAACCTCGGCTGGGGTTAGGCCCAGGTCCTCTTTAATGGCTCGAGCCAGCTGCCGAAGCTTGTCAGCCTTACGGAACCCTTTGATGCACAACGTTATTCAGGGGGCGGCACCATACCAGAGGAGGAAAGGTGTACCATGCCCAGAAGGCAATCATGAAACCGAACCACGAGAAGAAGAAGACGCGCCCGTAAACATCCCGGGGGTTGAAGAAGGGTATTGACCGGGCCTTGAGGGTGACCGGGTTGACCTCGGGAGGCGTGTAGAGGTGCGAAAACTTGAAGCCCATTGTGCAAGTCGGCTGTGGTCTGAGGCTGAGCTCTGGACTTCCTCGACTGGTGCTTTGGGATCCTGTCTGGGCATAGTTGCCCCCAGGGGCTCTTACTCCTTGTTATAAACCGAGCCATGCTGGTGTGTCTACGGAGCTCGCAGTTACAAACAAACCCAGAGAAGTAATTGCCCGGATCGCCATCGCCGCGCGGCGGTTTCTCCCGTGCTCCATACCCGCGTACTATCTGTATATGTGTCATTCTCATGGGAACGTTGAGAGCCCGTATGACATATGGTAAGACGGTTGAAGCATGGTGGGCCGATGTCCACTGTCGAAGCGGGAGGTTGAGCGGACTGCGCTCCGGGCTTGAACCAGCTCTATGGCCGATAAGAAGAACAGGGATCCACGGGGGCCGGAAATGCGCCAGAAGATAGCGGCCCGTCGCCTCGGAGATGCACGAAATACTGTCAACGGTGTATGAGAAGGGCCTTGGAAGGCAGCGCCGGGTCGGACCGTCTATGTAAATGGGGGTGGTGCCGCAATAAGGCGCCCATCGTCACAGGTCGTCGACATTTCCGAGCGACATGATGGTGGGATACCGGCCATGGTCATCCAGGTTGGCCTCGGCTGGGTTTAAGTAGGTAGTTCCAGCAGCGCGGCTCTTCAAGACAAAAGCAACGACGCGAGTCTCGGCGACGCAGGCACCACATTGTCATCTCGTCTCGTGTACGGATATCTTTGCTTGGCGTAGACCAGCAAGTCGGAAGCCATCGTGTGCGAAGATTGCCGCGATGCATCCTTATCGTCCGACGCCGTGCCCAAGCCGCTAAACCCCTGGTGTTGGCTATCTCTGTCGGCCTCGACGATCCACAGCCTCGAATCCGCCAGAGATACGGATCGGCCCGTACGGCAGATAGCTGATAAGATGTGGCTGTTGATCTCCGCGGCGAACTCGATCCAGGAACGGTGACGTGGGTGAAGCCGTCGAACATCGTATTTTGTGTTCCTGATGCAACATTAGCATTTTTGTCGATGACTTGCATGGAAGACGCGTTGCTCCGAGATGGAAGTTGAAGGTTGATCTAGTCAATCGCGGAAGGAAGAGGAAAGGTGGACCCCCACGCCTCCCGCGTTCCTCGTGCTTGCCGTCTGCTCCTCTGTGCCCTAACCCTTCGAATCGGATTTCTCGATCCTGTCGCCGACTCGCCGTGGAATTACTGTTTCTCCCATCTGCCGGCGGCCATGGAATTCAAATGAATGCCGTTCCGGAATTGCTGCAATTCTCTGCAATTCTCCTTTTCTCCTCCAAAGTCGATGCTTCTGCTCCGGCGATGTCAGTTTGTTGGCGACGAGCACAACGCGGAGTTGCCAAGAAAAAACGGCTCGGATCGCCGGATTGGCGCCTCACGCAGCATTGCACCCTCAACGAAGTTCAGCCGACGGCCACAGCATCTCTTCAGAAGTCCTGGGATTACCGGGTCACCATTTGGCATTTGCCTCCGACGGTTCCTCACTTGCGACCTTCGTTGAGATCCACCCTCAACCACAGCCGTTCATGACCGCAATGTGACCGAGATGCCGGTTGCACTCTGCCACTGGTCAGATCCGAGGACCAGCGGTGAGACGACAAGAGACGCAGGACTGCTGGATGGGCTGCCGACTGCACCGACACGTCTTCGCATTGGCATGGCAAACATCGGAAGCGACCGGTCTCGATCGAAACCAGCAGATTCATTGTGCTGGCGCCAAGTTTGTTTCTACATATGACCAGGCGTCGGCTCTCGGCGGCTATCGGTTTGCTTTTTGAAGCTGGCTTGAAGCAACACCGATGATCCGGTTGGATTACCGAGGCGACGACAACCTGACCCCAAATATCGTGACTTGTTAAAGGAGGATGCTGACATCCGTGGGGGATCCCACCCTTTTAGGTTCGCGCTACAGATGACGTGCTCCGGAGATGGGGCATGATCCCCGCCTTGACCGGCCGACCACCAGAGCCGGCCCGGAAGCCCCGACTGCCGGATAGTGGGCCTCCGGTTGCCCCACTTATGCCGAGCGCCCCCGGCAGGCCTCCGGTCTCGACCCGTCCCACAGCCGAAGAGTGATGTCACATGCACGACTCGACCGACACCGGCATCATTAGCCCCTAAATTCAAGCCGGATTCGACACCGCAATGGCCAGCTCTGCTCGGCCATGCCGTCATTGCCCGTTGGCTGAGTGCCACCATCACCGCCTCTCAGGGAGTCGAAATGGGCTGTCGGTTTCAACTCGCCCAGCTCATGGGATGGACGGTTGGTTCATGTCAAACTGTCAAATACCGCCTTGTTGGGTCCCTCGGCTGAACAATCTCGCTGGAGTCAATCTTGGACCGCTCAGGTACCGCTTAAACTCCACAAGTTGACGCCGCCTTTGTCGATCGGAAAACAGCGGTCGGGTGTCGGCGTGGACCCATCGGCCCAGCCAAGGCGGCAAAGGGCTGCAGGGCTGATATTGAGAAAACTCGGTCGAGGTCAACACGGCCACTGTCGGCGCTCGGTCACTGTTAGTCAATTTTGCGCCGTTGGCATCCCTGTCCCGCCTCTCGTTGTCACCACGAGCCGGTTTCACGCCTGCCTGTACCACGGATGGCTGCCAGTACATATATCGTGACGTCGCCACGACTCTGGTTTAGTCAGGCTTGTGCGTCGACAGTTGATCAGGAATAGATCCTTTTGAGTTTGATGCTTTTTGAGTCCCCCTGAGCCGTCGCCGAGCATAGTGTCTGATAAAGGGGTGCCTCCTGTTTTTTTCACCATGTCACCTCAACAAGAAAAGGAGTCTACCCCTAGCTCCCCATCAAGCCAGGAGTCCCTTCAAATCCCACCGCCACAAAAGGCGTCGAAAACACCTACACAGCCATCGACACTATCGAGAGCATGGGGCTACCTCAACGAGGACGTCCGGCCCTCCATCCTCGCCGAAATCGAGCTTCTTATCCTCACTTTCTGCATCGGTCTCCAAGGTAAGCCAACCACCACCCTCTTTCCACCCCCCCATCTCCCCCCAATCTTCCCAACCAAGCTAACCCTTATTATTATTATTAGATGCCGTCTCCTTCCCCGACTTCCACTGCTTCGCCTCCAACCAGACAGGCAACACCGTCTTCCTCGTCCTGGCCATCGTCATCCCCGAAGCCAACGGCGACATGTTCATCACGGCCAACATCGGCGTCGCCCTGGGCTTCTTCCTCGCCGCCGCCTGGCTGACGGGCCAGCTGGGCCACGTCGTCGGCGCCCGCCGCCGCTGCTTCTTAATGCTCTGCAACCTCGTCCAGACCTGCCTCGTCTTTGCGGCCGCTGCCCTGCAGTACGTCTACCGCTCCCCTTCCGGCCACCTTGCGCTGGACGGTGCGCAGACGCCGAGTACCCTGTGGGCGATTGGGCTGTTGGCGTCTGCTGCGGGGAGTCAGGTTGTTCAGTCGCGGTCGCTGCGCATGACGGAGATCACGACGGCTATGGCGACGGCGGCGTGGGTGGATCTCATGATTGATCCGGATTTGTTTGGGTTGAGGAACCGGCCGCGGAACCGGAGGATTGGGTTTTTGCTGTCGCTGGTGCTGGGGACGCTGGTGGGGGCGTTCATGTTTAGGAAAGTTGGGTCGCCGGCCGCGTTGATGGTGTCTGGGGCCGGGAAGATGTTGGTGACGGTTATGTATCTGTTTAATGGCGCGGAGAAGCCCAAGGTTGAGAATCCGGAGGATTCGGCTTGATGTGGGGAAGAAAGAGCTGAGTTGTTGTTGATGTTATTTCAGGTGTCGGGGAGCATTGGTTTGGTCGGGTTGACTTTTGGGTATGGCGTTCGGAGACAGAGATACCAAGGGAAGGTGGGCCGAGGAAAAGGAAAGGTCTTCAAAAGGGGCATGGCGGGAAAATAGCTGTTGTTCAGAAGGCCATTAGCTGCTAGAAGTAGGCGGTGCCCCTGGAGGGCTCTCATGGCTCAGTCTTATAGGATCAGGTAGAGGTTGGCTACACAAATTAACATTGAGAGTGAATCGGCTTTGGTTCTTGATTTGGTTGACCACTTCGGTTCGTGACGGTGGCAATCTTGCCAGTCGTAAGGACTCAACCAACGATTCCCAGTTGAACCATAAGGTACCTACCTAATCAACGGCCGTAATGGTCACTGAGTCTTAGCCAACGTTTGCCCAACTTCATTCCCAACCTTTATGTAATTTAGCTCCTTTTGCGATCCGAGCTCTCAGCCAACTTCTCATGTAATTGACTTCTTCATTGAAGCGAAGGATGACTTCTGGAGTGTGTTAACACGGGGAGGCGAGGAAGGAACGCTTCGCTTCATTTAGGTGCGTTTTCCTCCAAAGTTATCTGAGGAGGGATTGGTCAACAAACCTTTTAGCTCGCCGTTCCTTCCACAAGCTTCGCTTCACACTTACTCGGGTGAACCACCACAGTCAGGTACCTTATTTTAATTTCAGTTGAAGATGCCGCTTTCTGAATCTCAGTTTGAGTACTCGGACGATAACCACCAATACACATCAACACCTTTCCTTGCACTATCTCATATTTGCGCATGGAAGACTGTTACTCGATGGTTGACTACCTTTCACCAGGTTTGCGAGTGACTTGGTTGGAATCATTTCTTCTATCTTGACTCGGACTTTGTATGCCTTTAACCCTCCTCCTTCTTTCACACGTCTTCCCTCGCATACTTGCCGCTTCAACTCTCCCCTGCCTCGGCGGTCTCAAGTTACTCGAGCATGCTTCATCTGCTGACATTGCCTGTGCAACATGCCCGAAGCTCGCCCATGTGAGCCGGCCTCCAGGGCAAGGCGTCTCGCGCCAAACTCACAGAATTCATGCTGTCTGATGTGCGGCCTCTCTTAATACACTGTGAGGTAGCTACGTGAGCCAACATTGTTCCAGGCGCCTTTCAAGCGCCGCTCTTCAATTCGTGTTCCCTTGAGCACTCCGCGCAACTACGGTACCGAAATATCTCAACAACATCGAACCCTTTGCCTTTGCTCGAGCCAGACCAAGCCCAGGGCGAGACACAGCGCAGCGACATCCCCCGGCCGACCGAACAATTGCAATTCGAACAAGCATTTTGCCCTTCCAGTCGACAACACTGCCAATTGAAGAGGCGCCATTCGTACGATCTTGGACTTTTCGCAGCTTTTTGGTGGTCGGGTTCAAACTTCCAAGTGGTTAGGTACGTACCTCGGTACCTGAAGTTCAGGCCCCGCCCCACTATCTGGACCCCTGCAATGCCTCGCCAGAGCACCTGACGGCGCGTTTCTGTGCGACGCGTCAGGTCCCTGGTCTTCCTCATGGACTGGGCCCCACTCCACCAAACACGCCGATTGTTGCACGCGCTTCTTCCCGACTTCGTGCCCATCGCACCCAGGAATCCGCTGGAGTTCCAAGACCCGGCTGTGCGCGGCCCGAGTCTGGGACAATTGTTCCGATTCGACTTCATGACCCGCAACAACCTGAGCGAGCATCTGGGCTGGCTCCTGGACACCATCAAGCGGGCTCCTCCGACGGCGCCGCAGCTGCCTGCTGCCAGTCCCCCTTCCGTCCCGTCCTCGACCCCCTCGGCCGGCCCCAATTTGTCCCTGCAACCTCGCCGGACTACTCATCTCCTTACTCCGGTCTCAATCTCTACCTCTATCTCCACTCTAAACTCCAACTCCAACTCCAACTCCAGCTCTCACCCTCCTCCTCCTCCTCCTCCACCACCACTACAAGCGCGTCCTACCACCACCACGGCGCAGCCCTCCGGTTTTCTGAACGATGCCCGACCTGCTTTCCATTCACAATACACTAACAGGCTCATCGCAATGGAAACTCCAGGAGACCGCTTTTCCCCAGCTGCCTATTCCAACCCACCGGCTTTGACCAGCAACCAACAGCGATTACCGACCCCGGTTTCTACGACGAGCACAACTCCAATCGGTCCACTTCAACGCGCCTACTCGGCCTCGCTCGCTCGCCAATCTCCATCGACCACAGTCCGCTCCCGGAAACGCTCCCCTTCACCAACCTCTGCCACCACGAGTATTTTTACTCGCGAGTCCCATTCCACATTTCGAACACTTGGGACTTCCGACGTCAACGATCATGACATGCTTTCCGACCCGGTGGACTTGACCGAAGTCGACACCTACGACGGCTCCAGTTCGGTTTTGGCTTTCGGTGAGGAGAAGCGGCTGTGGCGTGAGGACTTTGCTGAGCGGCCCGAGCCTGCGTCGACGCGCATCAAGAGGACCAAGACGGATTCGCTTCGGAAGGAGGAGGCGGCCGGCTCCGAAGAAGAGTATCCCGACATCGACGACCTCATTCCTCCTTCTTCTGTTCTGAAGTCGGCCGCCAAACAACGCACCCAATCTCTACCCACTCGAGCCGACAGCCCTTGCTCCCAGATCACGACGGGCTTAGCTTCCCTCGGCAACGACACCTTTGCCATGGATTCCAATACCAGGGTCGGCAGCGATACCGGCAACGGGAGCCAGCAGTCCGACTATGACCTGCCTCGCGGCCCGATGGAAACGGCAACCTCGCCTCCGCTCAACGCGTCCGACTTTGTGACTTCCAGCCGGAAGCGCAAGTCATCCTCGTCGCCGATCCCGAGTTCCGAGGACGCCCTCGACGTGGAACCGACCTCTTGCATGCAAACCAACAAGCCCAAGAGGTCAAGGCGCGACGTTGTCCTGGATTCAGAGGACGACTTTATCATTACGGTTGCCGACGAAAGCCCCGACTCCAACAGGAACCACCACACCCCTAGCGAGGACCGGTCAGTGGATGTTGAGATGCCATCCCCCACCATTGAGGCGCCGCCGCCATCAAATGCAGTTCGGTCTGGCGGCGGATCGGCGTCCCGAGGCGACCAGCAGAAGCAGGGCACTCAGGGTTCTGGTGGTTCAAGCAATGGGCAGGGCAAGAACATATTGACATTGTTTCTTGAGCGTCCGTCAATACTGGAGACGAAGATGGCCTTCTTCAACGAGCAGCTGCGCAGGAGCAAAGAGGAGTACACCGCCTGTCTCCGCAACAACGCGTCAAAAGAGCAACGCGTGCGGGTGCGCAAGACTCGCGACATCTGGGTGCAGAAGCAGAAGGCGCTGGAGAGCGTACGGGCTGAACACAACGCCTGGAAGGAGCTGAGCAGAAAGAGGGAGGACCTCCTGACTGAGTTGGGAAATGCATTTGGCGAACTCGCCGACACTAGCGAGGACGAAGCCCAGTTGGATGAGCTGTCGGAGCAGATCGTGGCAAAGGAGGCAGCGCTCCTTAGTGGCCTTGTCGCCGCCGGCATCGATGACCTCGATTTCCTCAAAGACCCGAACGACTCGATCGCGGCCCCCGACTCGCCGACCAACCCAGTCGTGCTAGCCACCCAACCCTCGCGCACTTCCGGCCCCAAAGCGGTCTCCAAGGAGAGCAGCCGGATCCCCGAATATCACTCCGAAGTCGTGCTGCAGACCCAGCTCTCACAGAACCGAACCCAGGAGACAGCGAGCGCCACCCTCGTTGACACCCCGACGCTGCCCTCGGCCCCTTCCTTCTCTCAAGCTCGCACCTCCACCACCAAGCACAGTCAATATCCTACCAACAACCCATGCATAGAGCTCTTCGACGAGGAAGATTTTGTTATTGAAGCCGAAGAGAGCCGTACGCCAGTGGGAATTTCCGCCCCTCCCCCACCATCATTCTCGCCAGCTCCTGCCAGATCACGCGCACCCGCCAGGACACCTGGCAAGACGCCAAGGGCCATGGGTCCTGATTATTTTGACGATTTCAGCGACGACGAGATGATGGTAGCCGCTGCCGACAGCTTTGAGCAGCAACAGTTGAGGCTCGCCACGAGCTCAGGCGTGCCCCGAGCGAGGTCAGTCTTGTCCGAGTCGTCAGGCAATGCTGCCCCGGCGCTGAGAAAGCGGTCTGCTGCCAAGAACGTGACTTCGGTTCGACAGCCCAAGGCTTCCATCAACCCGGAGCTCATGAAGTACCCCTGGTCTGCAGACGTGCTTCGGGCGCTCAAGGATCGGTTCCGAATGACGCACTTTCGGCACAACCAGCTAGAGGCCATCAACGCCACTCTGGCCGGCAAAGACGCGTTTGTGCTGATGCCCACGGGAGGCGGCAAGTCCCTGTGCTATCAGCTCCCGGCCATGGTCAACTCGGGCAAGACCCGCGGCGTCACACTGGTCATCTCGCCTCTGCTCAGTCTGATGAACGATCAGGTGGCCCACCTGGAGCGTCTCAACATTCTGGCCGCTACCTTCAACGGGTCCATTAACAGCGCCCTCCGCAGTCACATCTTGGGCTCTTTCCACCAGGACCACCCAGAGCACTACGTCCAGCTGCTCTATGTCACGCCCGAGATGCTCACCAGTAGCCCGGCCTTCAGAAACGGGGTCGAGTTGCTCTATCGCAAGAAGAAGCTCGCCCGCATCGTCATCGACGAGGCCCATTGTGTCAGCCATTGGGGGCACGACTTCCGACCTGACTACAAGGCTCTCGGGGCCTTTCGCCGCTCGTTCCCTGGCGTCCCCGTCATGGCGCTGACCGCCACGGCGACCAAGAACGTCATGGCCGACGTCAAGCACAACCTCGGTATGGAGAATTGCGAAATCTTTTCGCAAAGCTTCAACCGGCCCAATCTTTATTACGAAGTCATCACCAAGCAGGCCCGGTTCATCCAGGGCATGGGTGAGCTCATCACCACCAAGTATCATGGCCAGACCGGCATCGTCTACACCCTGTCGCGCAAATCCGCCGAAGGGACTGCCCAAACGCTCTCGACCAAACACGGCATCAAAGCCCGCCACTACCACGCCCAGATGGACCCCGAGGCCAAGCGCGAGGTTCAGGAGAAGTGGCAGAAGGGCGAGATACACGTCGTCGTCGCCACAATTGCCTTTGGCATGGGCATCGACAAGCCCGACGTGCGTTTCGTCATCCATCAGAACCTTCCCAAGAGCTTGGAGGGCTACTACCAAGAGACAGGTCGCGCAGGACGCGACGGGCAGCCGTCGGACTGCTATCTTTACTTCTCGTACAGCGACATCCCGGCCCTGAGACGGATGATCAACGAGGACAAGGACAAGCTCGACGAGGAGAAGGAGAGGCAGCATGCCATGGTCAACCGCATGGTCGCATACTGCGAGAGCGCCCATACGTGCCGCCGAGTCCAGCTCCTGCAATACTTTGGCGAGATGTTCGACCCCGCCCAGTGCAACAACATGTGCGACAACTGCAGGACCGGGCAGACGAATGAGCCGCCCGTTCTTCAGGACTTCACCGAGTGCGCTGTCGCTCTTCTCACGGTCGTCCGTGCCCTGAACCAGGTCACTCTGGGCAAGCTGGTCGAGGTTGTGACGGCAAGCAAGAACATTGGTAAGCACCAGCACATCCCTGGCTTTGCCCTCTGCAAGGGCATGAAGAGCCACGAAGTTCAGCGCGTCGTCATGGCCCTCCATGCGCAGGGTGCTCTGGTTGACGTCCAAGAGGTGTGCCAGAGCAATGGCATCCCCATCACCAATTTCGAGGTAAGATTTCTCTCTATGACCGCTTCGTCATGTGGCCGAGACCTTGCTGACTTGACCTTCCTCAATAGCTTGGGAGGGCTGCCAGGGAGTACTTGCAGGGCGACGGCAGCAAACGGCTGCGCTTGGAAGTGAGAAGGGCGGACGCGGTGGGTCTGCCGGGCAGGAAGAAAGGCCGGAACGCTAACCTCGATCCGCCGCCTTTGAATCCCTCCAAGGAGGCACGGCGGGCAAGACCCCCACCGTCCACCAATGTTTCGTCGCCCGTCGCTGCGCTGTCGAAAAAGCGGAAAGTCAATTCCGCCCTCGCGACGGTTCTGGACGAGGAGGACGAGGACGACACGAGCGACGCCGACCGGGAGCTGCATGCCAACGGCTACGAGAAGGACGACTTTGTGGTTTCGGACGAAGACGCCGAGGAGGAAGCCTTCGACCCTCCTCGTCACCCCCGCCGTCCCCCGCCGCAGCCCCGCCAACGGACACTGGACGAGCTGGGGCCCCCGATCTCCCGCGACGCGCGCCTCGACGAAGCCGGCTTGGACGAGATTCACCAGGATATTGTCCAGGCCTTTGTCGAAGCCGCCCACGAGGTGGAAGAGAACCTGCGCAACAAGAACGGTCTGCGCCGTGCGCTCTTCACGGAACAGCAGTACCGGGAGATGGCGATCCGGTGGACGACGACGGTTGCGCAGATGTACACGATCCGCGGAGTCGACAAGTCTAGGGTGGATCAATACGGCGCTAAGTTCGCCTCGCTCGTCCAACAATTCCACACCCAATACCGCGAAATGATGGGCCGGACCGCCCAGCCGTTCTCCCCCGTCGAGATCGCGCCCAAGACCAAGAAGAAGCGCGAGGTGGTCGACCTCATCAGCGACGACGAGGACTGGGCGCCGCCCAGTGTCGCGCGCAGCGCCCCGCGCCCCGCCCCCGGTTTCCGCTATAGGGTTGAAGAGGAGGAAGCGGAGGAGGACGAAGCTGAAGAGGATGATTACGAGGAAGAGGATGAGGACGAGGAGAACCTCGAGGCCTCGCGCTACTTTGCCGGAGACGCCGCCCGAGCACCGTCGCCGAATCAGTCGGTCGCTGTTCAGCAGTGGCACAGGCGGTTCGAGGAACTGACCAAGGCGAGCAGGGAGGCCAAGCCTGCAACCTACAACAACGACAACAACAGGCGGCCGTCGCCTGCGAGCTGGAGGGGCGGGAAGAAGTCATTCTACGCCAAGAGTCGGTCCGGCAGGAGTGGGTTCTCGCGCAGCAGCGGCGGCGGCGGCGCCTCCTCCTTCACCGGCGCCAGCTCGACGAGTGGTGTCCAGAAGCGCAGGGGGTCGGTTGGCCGGCAGCTGGGCAAGAGCAGTACCTCGGCGGGCAGCTCGCGCGGCAGGCCCCCCTCAGTCTCCAAGAGGTCGAGCGGCGGGGCTGGTGGCATACCCAGTATGCCTTACTGAGACTCAACGCACGCGGGTCTTTTTAAGATGCGGCTTTGGGAAGCTGCATTCATGGAGGAGATGGCTGCCTGCTTTGGTGGCTGCTAGGGGGTGGTTTGTCTTTGGCGAAGCTGCATCCACGAATCTCTCACTGCTTTATTTCCAGACCTGTATTGGGTGACGGAGATCTCGTGCTCGCCATCGCCTCTATCTGGCCGAGGTTTTTGAGTTATGCGACATCGCGGTCCCATATCACCTCCCGTGGTTCGAGGAGTTGCGACACATGGGATCGCGACTTCATGGTTCGTTGCAGGATATCATCGACATCCTCGCCATCTGATATCACACCTCGCGTTACGCGAGTTCGCGATCCCAACAACCCTTGCGCGATCTGATCGGCCGTCGCGATCCCATCACACATTTCACGTTACACGAACCCGCGATCCTATCGATCATGGCGCGGTCTGAAGCGTTCCCTTTTTTTTTCCCTCTCGCGCGATCATGCTTTCGCCCTATCCACGCACCTGATTTCGTGGGATCATCTGCATTGGCGAGCGGGCGGTGGCATTATTCTTTTTTCAACTTTCACTGGCATTGCCTTGGCGCATCGGACACAGGAGAACGGGGTGGGTAATATAAAAACTGGCGTGGAGTTCTGGGGTGCTTTTGGGGAGGAGATTGGAGTTGGGAGCGAGGTTTTTGTGTTCTTTTCTTTTTTCGAGGGGGTTTCAGCATGCGGGAAGGACGGAGGGACTTGAGTGGCAGGGCGGTGAAGATAGGGCATGGTGGAGGAGGAAGGCAGCCGATGAATGACGCTCACGGTTCATGAATGGCATGCTGTATATACTTTATCTATGGCCATCGACGAGGAACATGAGCCTTTGCTTTGCTTTTCCACGAAAGAACTGACCTGGTGGGCTGGCAGACATGAGACATCACCAAGGAACCAGTTGATCCTCCACAGACGTACACGGCAACTTCACACGCAAGCAGCATCCATACAGCTGAACCACCAAAGACAACAAGACCTCTTTGAAAGAGATATCAACGTAAAGAGATCCCAGAATTGCATGGTATGTCTTCAAGAGGTGCAAAGCTTGCTGAGCGTGGTAGTTGAGAAATTAGCCAATTTATTTCCTTTCTTTACCCTTCCTTCTTCCTATCCTCTCTGACTCCTTCCAATTCCAAGATTTATCGATTACCCAAAAACCATTACGCCTTCTCCCGTTGGGGGTTATGCTGGGGGTATATGCTGAGCTATATACGGTGTTTGTTTGTGAAGCGAAGACTGTATGCAGCTGACAATAAAAGGGGAATAGAAGAGAAATAGGGCAAGGTTGCCAACTGAAAACAAAAGGGGGACTGGTAAGTTTAATCAGTCTGGTAAAACAGAGAAACAAACCCCTCCTTCATCTGCTGCTCTCTGCAACATTGATGTGACAGTAAAGGGGTGGTGTGAAGTAAACAAAGCCTCGCGGCTAAAAAGGGGGTTGAAGAGGAATGGCGCCCGATTCCGCCACAGAAGTGAAGTTGAAATGTAAGTAAGAAGCAAAGAGCAGAGAAGGTCGGCTCGATCCGCTGAGCCCACCTGCCCACGAAAAAATGGTCATAACATCCTTCAGTCATGAGATAACCACACACTTCTTCCTGTCTCCCCGGCTCCCACTCTTTTTGTTGAGACTTTGAGCAGTTTACGCAGACGCCCTCACCTCGACCCCCGCCTCCCTCAACTCAGCCGCAATCTCCTCCCTGACCCTGCGGCACCACTGCAGCACGGCGTCCTCGAACTCGACCCACAGCTCCGGGGCCGAGTTGTACTGCAGGCCGAGCGGGTCGGCGCGGAGCAGCACCTCCCAGCGGAGCTCGGCGGCCTTGAGCCAGTAGCGCAGGTTGTCGGCGGCGCGGTAGGGCTTCTGCGTGTCGGCGTAGAAAGTCGGAATGGCGCCGAAGCGGCGGCGGGACTTGCGCACGGCGCAGTTGTGCAGCTGCACGAGGCGCTGGCCGTTGGAGAGGGCGGCGAGGAAGGGGGTGGGGAGCGGTTGGGAGTCGAGGGGCTTGGTGCGGTCGATGGGTGTCCAGGTGGGGATGGTGGGCATGTTTTCGATCGGGTCCGGGCAGCCCTTGAGCATGTCACGCATGAATGCCTCTTCGCGCTCGAATTCCCGGCCTTCCCAGCATTCGGGGTTGAGCCAGGTCCAGGATGCCCGCTCGGCGATCTCTTGGGCCTCCATGGCGTCCTCGGCGGCCAGCATCGCGCGCAGGCCGGCGATCCAGCCGTCCATGGTGCAGTACTCGTCCTCGCGCATGCCGCCGGCAAAACCCCGGGTCGCCATGCGCTTCAGAATGTCCATGACGGACAGCAGCTCGCCGCGGATTTCCTTTTCTGACTTGATAGCGTCCAGGCGGTCGGGCCGGTCGTGGGAGGTGTAGTAGATCTTGGCGGCGCGGATGGCTAGCGTCATGACGTCGAGTATGTTCATCCCTTGAATCTCGTACCAACCCGCCGTCGGGATCGAGGGCCGCCGGGCGTCGGTCGATTGTGGCAGCGGGGAATCCGCCGACTCGATGTTGATGGTAAGGCCCGGGGGCATCTTGGCGTTCTTGACCTCGCGCAGGGTCTTCTCGGCAACGTCGAGGGAGCTTGTCAGGTCGGCCCTCAACTCGGCGATGGATGGCGGCTTCGGCACGGGCTTCTCCCGGTGCTTGTAAGTGCTGGCAGTGGGCGGCAGCATGTTGGGGTCGACTTCGAAGTCGTCCGAGAAGTAGTCTTCGTCTTGCTGGTCCGGGTGGTACTCGTCCACGGGCGACTCGACCATGGAGCCGCTGCCCAGGCCAACCGCACTGGCGAAGCCATTGTACGCCGTCAGGTCCGGGCTGCTTCCCATGGACGCATAGCTCGAGTCGTGGTCGCTGCCAGGCTTGGGCGTCAAGAAGACGCTCGGGTCGAGTGCCGACAGGTCCAGAGTATGGGCCTTGCTGTCCCGCTTCCGGGCCAGGCGCCCTCCCTTGCCATCGAGCAAGCCAGTCCGGGCAAAATAATACTGCAGGTGGGCGATGCTGCCCAGGCTGAGCACACTCTCCCGAGCGCGGGCACTGGCGGCGAAGTCGGTGCCCTGTGGCCGCATGTAGCCCCGACGTCTGCTTGAACTCCTCGCCCTCGGTGTATCTAAGCTGCTCCTCGGTGTATCCAAGCTGCTTCTCGGCGTATCTAAGGAACTCCTCGGGCGGAGCTGATCGCCGCTGGTGTTGATATCGGAAGGGCGATAGCTAGCGGACGAGTGCCGGGAGAAGGAGGAGACGTCGCTGCCGAGGGACTCTCGGAAGCGGGAGGCCTCGGTGGTGGCAGAACCGTGCGAGATGGTCGAGCCGGTCGAGAAGCAGCGAGACATGCCCGTGCCCCCAAGGGCTGGCCTGGGAACAGAGTCGGGGGCAGGCGAGCCGCTCCGGGGAACGGCGGGGTGGGCTGAGGGTGCGGCCATTTCTGATGCCGGATGCCGACTTGGTCGATGAGCGCAGTGAGACGTTTCGCGGTACTTTTCCGGTCACTGGCTGTCGGCTCGATGCTTTCTCGGGCGGGATCAGGCGCAGGCGGCAAAAGTAAACAATGACGGCCCGTGGCTGACTGCGGTGACTGCCAAGGAGAGACACGGCAGCACGCTGTATTCCG
Organism: Chaetomiaceae sp. PF1801; assembly: GCA_023628475.1. Lineage (NCBI taxonomy): Eukaryota > Fungi > Ascomycota > Sordariomycetes > Sordariales > Chaetomiaceae > Chaetomiaceae sp. PF1801. The sequence continues at coordinate 102,985 of JAMAKQ010000073.1, forward strand.
TCCACAGCCTCCTTTATGTGCCTAAACTGCCAGCTTGTCCGACGCTCAGGAGAATTTGCCGGTAGAGCCACCCAGAAAGAGAGAAACAGACGGAGGCGGGTGTTTTGGAGTTTGTGAATGGAGAGGTCGTGTGCAAGAGAAATGGGGTGCTTCAGGCGGAAGAATTGCTGCGACGGATGGGGAATCCAGTGGGCGGGAGGGACTCCCGGGGTCGATGCGTTGTGAAAGAGTGGTGGATTCGGTCAGGGGTCGTGTGGAGTTCAGCAAATCACACAAATGGTTCCAGAAGGCCCCGCGAGGGCCGAACGCGATGGCCCGCTTGTGGGGAAAACACGGACGCGTTGAAGCAACGGCTCGCCGGGCCAGGGGCAGTGGAGCTTTGCCGACGGCAATTTTGGATCGATTTCCTTGCACGGAAGGAAGGAACGCAGACTTGCTCGTCTGGGACACGTTTCCACTTGCATTTTCCCCCAAAATCCATGAGAGGGAAAGAGACAACTTCGAATTCTTTACATCTTGCAATGCCGAGCCCTTTGCTGCCTTGGCAACGGCGAGAAAACGCAGCTGCATGCCTTTGCCATTCGGGGTGCTGAATGAAAGCTTCACTTGCTGAAGCGTGGTGATTGGCCCGAGGCACTGCAACCTCCGTCGTCATTTTACAGGGCGTCGTATCGCGGGCTCGGGTCATGGCAACGCGGCATGGTGCTCCGAACCTGGATGGAAGTTGAATGGAAGAGCTGCTCTCAGCGGGAAGCACATGCAAGTTGCAACGCCCTGGGGAACCCTGCAGCGCTGCAGCAGAAGGCGGGAGAATGCATGAGGCGCATCCCGCATTGCGCCGTCCACAGTCCTAAGTTGACGATCAAGTCTACCTAGGCTGGCTTGCAACTTGAGATTCAGTTTGAACGGCCTTCTCATTACCTTCTAGATCTCAATGGTTTTCTTATAGTTACTCTTTTTTTTTTTTTTTTTCTTTTTTCCGAAGAAAAAGCGAACGGCGATAGTTAGGAAGCACCCGATTCCTAATCTCATTTCAATCGGTCTCTGTCTCTGCACTGTATCTCTCCTTTTGATCCCCTTTCCTATTTAGGTATTTTATCCTTGTGTTTCTCCCCCCCTCTCTTTCTCCCTCTTTTACAGCCCGTCATGTAATGGGGGAAGACCGCCAGACCGATGCTACTGTAGGTAAGTACATGCAGTATAAGCTATCTGTCTCTTCCACCTGCCAGTGCTCCCGATTCTCAAACCCCCTTGCTTGTGTCATGCCTCTTGTCTTTCTGGTCGATTCCAGGTTCTCGACAATCCAGAACCAATTTCTCCCGCGAACACCCCTGACAGGGCTGAGGCGGCAACTGCCGTGGGATGGCAAAGCAATCCGCGTCGTTGGGTCTTTCTCCCCCTGTCAAACTGTCCCGACACCAGCGAGACCAGGCACGATGGGAAAGCTCAAATTTGGCGCCACAGGAGTCCCGCGCGGGGGTCAAGATTGGTTACGGATACTCACTGTTACCGTTGTTCGTGCTCAGCTAGCTGGTTACCGTATACGGAGGCACTCCAGAGCGTACGAATGAATTCTTGTCGGACGGACAGTCAAGGCAATTGCGGTCTCTCAGTTCTCGACTCTTCCATCATTCCATGGTCGAGAGGTTGGTCCTCTCAAGTCCCCCGATTCGAGATTGCCTTGACTGGCCTCCCTTGGCTCCGATCACATGAGGATTTGCCAGGGCTTGCCTGCGGCACAGAGTTGAGGTGCCCTGGTCTCATCTGGATCCGTCAACTTCAAGTCCAACAAGGCTTCAACAAGCTGCTGGTGCCCGTGTCTGATTCTGGTCCTTTCTTCTGTCTTTTGCATTCTGTCTCTTGCGTCTATGCCCAACCCAACAGCAACTAAGCTGACTGCCAAAGGTGACCCGTCACCACATCACTCCCTTATCTCTGAGCGACGCTTCTTTCTGGCAACTTTCGCTTGTCTCTGGATCGACAAATTTAAATCTTGTTGGCCCCTTGCCTCGGCTCATTTCACTCGCCGGGCTCGCCAGTCTGTCGGCCTCTCGATTTTCGCATGCATCAGCGGCTGCTGCGAACTGCAGCCATCAGGAAGCCAACCCCGCTGTGTTGCAGCATGCAGTTTTGTCTTCCAATTCTGGCCAGTGCTTGACCACGCCGACCGACTTCCAAGTTTCCAGCAGGAGAGCACTGAAGCAACCAGTTGGACGCGCCTGCCCTGCCCCTGCCCTGCCCCTGCCCGAATTTAACGGGGCACGCCCCATTCTGGACCGGGACCCTCCGCAACCGAACCCACAGGAGACACCTCCCGTCGGCCCACTGCGACGCTGGAAACGCAGGCCAAGCTCGCCCGTGCTGTGTGGTTGGAGCCCGAGTGTCTGCATCCCACCACAGCGCAGCGCCTTGCATTTCGCAGATCAAGCTCACGGGCTGCAGAGCCAACAAAAGCCAACAAATGACAACTTTAGCTGCTGCTGCTGCTGCTCCGAGCAGTGGCCATAACAGCCATGAGAGTCTCGACATAGCAGCCCAACAACAACAAGAACGACACGCCGACCACGATGCGCGCGATCACCACGGCGTTGTGCTGACCTTCTCGGACATCTCCCGCGAATCGGCCGTGCCCGGTCACCTCGACTCGGGCCATCAATCGCCAGGTTCACCACCTGCACTCAGCAGCACAGCCCACAGCCACGCTGTCGACCCGCCAAAAACATCTCCCTCAAAACAACAACAACAAAACCCGCCGACCAACACTCCCCCAACCACGACACCTACGCAGCGCGTACGGAAACCCTCGCCGGGACTCGCAGCGCGATTAAAGGCTCTCGGCTTCGGTACAGCCCGCAAGTCTACCTCTCCCCCGCCGTCGAGCCATCTCGAGCCCGTTGGCCGCATTCCGGAAGAGCACATCCGACGACTCGACCAGAGCCACCACCTAGGCAGCTCTGTCAATACCATTGTTGAGCGGCGGGGCCGCCCCTGGAAGGGCGCCATTGCCCGCATCCCCTCCATTTCGAGCCTCAGGTCGGACAGGTCACAGACGAGGACAGAACCCGACGAGCCCGCGCCCGAGGCCCCGATTGTGGCCGCGCCGAAGCCCGACTTCCTCCCGGAAATTGCCGCCTCGGAGCCGCTGGAAATGGACACCAACAAGTACCGCCTTCCGGACCACACCAACGGAAACGGCGTCAAAGCACAGCCCGAGACAAGGGACGAGCACATCGCAAGGGACACCCGGCCGCCCCAGGCACCCCAGACCCCCGAGCTTCCCCCGCCGCCCCTCCCAAAGGACACACCACCACTGACGCGACGCGCCACGAACCCAACAACACCGACCTCCCGCGATAGCTTCAACCCGGACTCGATCACATTCAATCCCCTCGGCCTCCAGCGGCCAGGCTCCATCTACACCCTATCGCGCGCTTCGTTCGCGAACCAGCTTGCCCAGCTCACGTCGATACAGCTTCCCGATGCCGACTCGCTGTCCAACAAGATCTCTGCTATCCCTACAGCTCAGTCTGCGACGAGGGCGCTGATCGGTGCGGCCGAGCAGATCCGCGGCTGGATATACAAGGCATCCGAGGTGATTGACGGGCTGGAGAGCGATGACGACGTGGAGTGGGCCGCCGCTGGTGGGCGCGAGGGCGTCGAGGAGGTCGAGAATGCCATCGTTCGCTTCGAAGAGCTGATCAAAGTCTATGTCGGCGCCATCGAGGAACTGCAGGCCAGGGAAGATATTGGCCACGTCTCGGCCGACGACCTGCGCAGGGCCGTCGCCCAGATGGAGGCCATCCTCGAGGAGTGGGCCAAGATGCGCAACACGCTGCACAATGTCAAGGCGCAGGTCGAGATCGCCATGGAATGGGAGGAGTTGTGGAACATGGTGCTGGGGGACATCCAGAACGAGATGGACGAGCTTGCAAGGCTGGTCTTCGAGATGGAGGAAAGGCGGCACAAGTCCATCCTGGCTGTCACCACGTCTGATGGCGTCGACATTGGCGATTTGGAGGACATTGCCGACGACACGCCGCGAGCTTCGGCGCGGTTGCAGCCAACCAACAACCGCTTCAGCCTACCGGCGTTCCCTGTCAGCCCTACCTCGCCCACCCCCAGCGCGACCGGTATCTCCCAGGAGGACTCGAGTTTGTTGGCGCTGTTTGCTAGGATGCAGCCCCTCCGTGCCTCCCTGGATTTCCTGCCCATGAGGCTCTCTGTCTTCGAGGCCAGGGCCGAGAGCATATTCCCTACCGCATGCGAGGAGCTGGAAGTCCGGAGGACCGAGCTGGATGCCAGCTACAAGAAGCTCGAGAAGGATGCCGAGTCCCTCCGGAAGGAGCTGGGCGAAGATCGCTGGGTCCTGGTGTTCCGCGGGGCCGGACGGCAGGCCCAGAAGATGTACGATTCCGTGGAGCGGAGCGTGGCTAGGCTCCGCGAGGCCATCGACACTGGGATGCATCTGACGAACCAGCCCATCATGAGCAAGAAGCTGGAGAGCTACGAGGCCAAAAAGACGCACTACGGCCCGGCCATCGAGCGGGTGCTGTCCATCATTGACAAGGGCGTCAAGGACCGGCTGACGGTCAACGGCGAGATTCTCCGGCTCCATGCCGAGATGCAGGGGAAGTGGGAGGAGCTCAAGGAAGCCATGGCGGACCTGGATGCCGCCGTCGAGGAGCTTCACGCCGACAGGAGGGAGCAGCAGCTGCGGGATTCCGTCTCGAGCATGCTGTCCAACGACATGTCGACCGTTGCGAGCGGAAACGAGACGCCCCAGAGCTCGCCGCCGTCGTCTGTCATCATGTCGTCGATGGGTCTGAGCAGTTCAGCCCATATCAAGGCACCCAAACAGCGCTCCGCAAGTGCACTTGGGCACACGCCTGTCAACCGCAGACAGTCCTCGCTGCCAACTCCCACGAGCCAGTTTACTCGGAAGCCGCCGGTGCCCAAGATGTCGACGCTCACCGTGCCGTCGAGAGAAGGCTCGGCCACGCCAACCGCCAACAGGATACCTCGGCCGTCGTCGTCCCTAGCGACCCGGCCCAAGTGGAACGCCTCCACCAACACGTCCGACATTGACACGGGCCACAACTTCAAACCTCTAACCCTCACCACACCAAGTCCCTATGCCAAGAAGACCCCTACCCCAATCCGCTCCGTCTCCGCCATGACACCCTCCTCAACATCCAAGCTGCCCACCCTGCGCAGCTCCATCTCCCGCGCGACATCCGCCTCGCCCATACCCGAAAACACCCCCTCCAAGCTCCTCTCCTTCCGCGAGCGCCTCGCTTCTCCAGGCCCGCCACCCGTGCAGCGCTCCATTACCAGACCCCGTCTGGCATCCCAAACCTCTGCGCCACCCTCTCTCTCAAATAACACCACAACCGCCGCCAACCGACGAGCCTCCCTCCAACCCCCCAGACCAGTCGTGCTCCCCACTCCGGACCCCGCCCCGCGCAGACCCGCCAGCTCGCTCGCGGCTTCGAGGCGGACTAGCATGCTGCCTCAGCCGAGATTGGCGACGACGACTGCCACTCCCGCGAGAGGGAGCAGTGTCACGGGGAGGGAGAGTCCGCAGGCGGTGGCAGGCGCGAGGTTTGCCATGCGCAAGGGGAGCAGTAGCTCGGCCGCGGCGGAGAGGCCGAGGGATGTCAGGCCGAGGTGGCGGGGTTAGGGGTTTTCCCGTCGGGCTGGGAATGGGGTTGGGGGTTGGTTCGCTTCTTCGAGGACTGTTGTTGCATGATAGGGCTGGTTTCCAGGGGAGAACAGCCTCACTTCTATCTTCTGAGTCAAGGGGAGTTTTGCCCTTTTTATGGGCGGTTTATTTCTCATTTTGAGGGTACGGAAGTTATACCCCGAGCAGGCATTATGGGCGCCAGCAAACGGAGTCGGATTTTCTGGGGCTCATTTCAGATCTCAGGGTCAAGCGGGTCGGAGGAGGGGTACCCAGCTTTTCGTCCATCCAGCGATTCTTTCAGTTGTTTTAATGGTCGATAAGGGCCTCGTTAGTTAGCGTAACTTAGGTTGGTTTGGGGCCCGTGTTCGGGTTCGGGTTCAGGTTCAGGGTTTATCAGGTTTCTTCTTCAGCCTGTCAGAACGAGCTCGCCGAGATGGGCTTATTGATCCAAGGAAGGCGTTCCTTCCTTTTCCCCCTTTTCTTCGGGCTTCTTATTTCGTGTTCGGGTCTGAACGCACAGAGCAGAGGGGTTCAAGGGCTTTTGAACTTTGTTTTATTTATTGTAGATGGGGACAGCAGCGAGATACCAAATTCTACTACCACCCGTGGCTAGTTCTGGGTTGGATTGTTCTGATTGTGGTTGGACTGGATTGGTCAGGACCAGCGGAGGTGGATAAAGATGTTTACTTCAGTTTTATTAGGGATCGAGTCCCTTATTCGTCTTCTCTTCTCTTTCTCTTGCTCTTGTCGAGTGTTGTTTTCATGCATCATACCCAATGAGTTGTTCTTTTCTTCTCGATATTTTGTTGTCACATGTAGTGGCCTCTTCAGAGCGCGACGTGTTCTGTAAAATGGAATTGTGAACATCCGAAGGTTCCCAAGGTTCCCAAGAGGGGCTTGAGCACTTGAACTGTCGACTGACATGTGAAACTGTGGAGACTGCATCGATTGAAACATCGGAATAGTCGCATCGCTTTATTAGAGACTGTACTTGAGGCCGTATCACATGCTTGATCAATACTCATGATCGGAACGCTCTTCCGTACTGGAGCTGTTTTACCCCTGAATCCACACCATATTCGCCCCAAACAATGATTTTGCCACAGCAACCAACCTTTCAGACTTCTGAGCGTTTAGCGATGTTGAGATAACGGGCAACTAACAGCGGATTCGTCTAGATATCAAAGTATCCAACAAGAAAGATAGAAGGAAAATTGAAAGCCAGAAACAGGAATCCAAGAAGCACACTTGACCATAATCTTACACCCGATAAAACATGTCCACCCTCTTCAAGCCCAGACCAAGCAAACCGCCTAAAGCTCCTCTTCATCCACCTCCATCCTTTCAGGCACCACAACAACCCTGGTCTCAGCAGTGACAGTAGTCGAAACGAGGAAGAGCGCGGACGCATCCTCCTCACCATCCGTGCTCTCGTCGCCCGAGCTGCTCTGGTCGCCATCACTGACCTCGCCGTCATCCCTCACCCTCTTCGAGCGCGCCCACGCGTGATGGTCGCAACCGTATCTCGACGAGAGGACGTCCACGCGCCGGCGCTTGTTCTTCCCACGGGGGGCGGCCCCAGCCTCACCGCCATCGTCTTGAGAGTCGGTTGACGCGGCTGCCACATCATCCTCGTCCTTCTTGACCAGCGCGACCCGGTAGCGAGCCTTGATGTGCTGCTCGCCCAGCCTCTGCGCGACAAGGTTGGCGGAGTGGATACTCACCAGCGTCCGCTTGGGCTGGCCATTACGAGCCATGGTTTCGGCGCAGAGGCGCCAGTTCTTGGCGACCGTTGTCTTGGCCTCGTGCTCCTTGGGTTCCTCAGAGGAGTCCTCCTTGATGAAAACCGAGGGATTTCTGAAAACCAACATGCTGACTGAGTCGTCCGTGCGGTAGCGCGCACAGTTGGGGCATTGGATGATGCCGGCGAGGTAGCGGTCGTGGGCGACCTCAGCCGGCGTTCGGCCGACAGCGTTTTCGCAGCACAAGAGGCTTGGATTGAAGTCGATGATGAGGCGCACGAGGGCTGGGTCTGCGTCTTGGGCAAGCAGGGTGTGCAGCGGGGTGTCTCCTGTGCCGTCAAGCATCTTCAGCGCTTGCCTGGCAGTCTCGGGGGAGATACTGATGAGCATCTTCAGCACGCGGATCACGGCTTTTGTGGCCTTGTGATCGCGGCGTGAGGTAGCCACGGCGAAGCAGTACTGGTGCAGCGGTGTGCGACCAGACTGGTCGAGCTTGTTGCGCTCTTTCAGCATAGAGGCGAGTGCGCCACGGTCGAGGAGGTCGAGCATGGGCTTCAGCTTCTTCTTGTTCGGTAGGCCTTGGAGGGCCTCGTGTAAGAGGTTATTTCGTCCCTGGTCCTTGGTGGTTTGATCGGCTCCGGCATCGATCAGAATCTTAGCGACATCAAGCCGACCCAGGCGGTAGGCGAGCATGAGCGGAGTTGCACCATCGGCTGCCCTGACATCAAGCAGAGACGGTTGGGTCTTGACGAGGTACGACACCAACTCGGTGGCTTTGTTGCTCGGCGGCGCGTAGATGGCAGCGTGAAGGACGAGGTCACCTGAATTCCATCAGTCATGGTGATCAAGACGCTGGCGTGAGTCCCAAGACAAGCTTACTCTGGTCATTGAGCCACTTGGATATGGCAGAATCGAAGCCACCCGGAGCTTGAGCTAAGTGTTTCAACCGCTCGTCGTCCCGAGCTGCCTTGGACTTGGCAAAGGCAAGGTACTGCCTCAATGGAGTGTCACTGAGGAACCATTCGACGGTCTCAATGCGGCCGGCGAAAGCACCAAGCAGAAGCGGCGAGGTCTCAGTGCCGCCCGGTCTGCTGGCGACGGCGCGACCAGCGGTTGCCCAATCGTTCCTGGATTCGGGGTCAGTAATCAGGCCAAGCCGAGCAAGAGATTTGAGCAAAACATACCTCTTCTTCCCGTACACCGTCAGCCCCTGGTAGTAGCGAGGCTTGACTTGGAACTCGACGCCCGTATCCTTGACCATATGCTCCAGAGGCAGACCTGCGCCAGTGCGCTTGATGATCTCTCCAAGCAGCTCCACACGGCCCAACTCGACTGCACGCGTGAATTCGTGAACTGGGAAGGGATAGAAGCCAGAGACCTCATCGTCCGGGTCAAGCTTCTGCTTGCTCCAGTGCTCGCAAACATCCAGGAGGAACTTCAACCCCTGCATGTCGTTCTTCTTGATGACGGCTACAAACCTCGTCAGCTTCGTTCACAACAGTTCGCTCAGGGAGGACTCACTCGAGAAGGGAGATGTCCAGCCGACCATATCCAGCGGCCGGGTGCGGCTGTTGACCTTCATCGACACTTGGCCCACATTGTCAATCGTGAATTGCCCGTCGATGATTTCGCTGTAGATCCTTGGCCCTGAATCGACACCATGCATGGACACGTCGTCACCCGAGTCCTCCGACTGCTCATCGGCGGTCTGCATCCTGTACCGCGTTTTCGGTTTCTCTTCCGGGGCATACTGCGCATGTGCAATCTCGAGGACAGCCTTCGCGACATTGAGGTGGCCGCGGGATAAGGCAAGCGAGAAGGGGTTGTTGCGGTATTGATCGTGCACAGCGATCTGGAGCGGCGCCTCTTGTTTGGCATCATCCCAAGAGGTCAGCGTGAGCGTCTTGATGGTCTCAAGATCGCCAGTCCATGCAGCGTTGAACCTGCGTGATGTCAGCAGCAATACCAAGCACGGGGCATAGGTTGCAAGTGCTTACAGCTTCAGGTAAGCTTGTTTTCTTCCCTCAGTCACGTCATGGACGTTCTGGAAGGAGAAGGTATACTGGAAATACTCCGTCTTTGGCTGCTTCATGGCATTGAAGTTCAACCCGGACCTCGGAACTTCCAAGAGATGTTTGAACTCGGGATGGACTTCTGCAAATGTCTTGGCTCCTTTGGCAAGCAAAGCTTCCCTGACCTTTTCCATTGTCGTGATGGCGTCCGCAATGGCATCCGCCTTTTCCTTGACTCCGGAAGTGCTGCCGAGTGTGCTGTTCCGCTTCTCGTACTGCTTGACGGCCCAGCGGTGTGTCTTGTGGCGTCTGTTGATCTCTTCCGAGACGGCCCAGTGCTGATATGTCCCTTCCTCGTAATTCATGAGGCAGAGATCCATTCCTTGCGGCAGGGTGGGGCCAGACTGTGTTTCGGTTTCGCCATTGTATCCACGGAGAGTCTTAAGCTGGCTGTCAACGACGTCCAAGGCCGACTCACCGGTGAACCGCGAGGGCCAAGACGACGTCATTTGATACTGTGACGAGGTGGTAACGGTGTTGGGGTCTGCTCCATGCTCCAAGAGCTGAATGGCGATCTCCGGGCGAGGGGATTTCAGTGCCAGGATCAAGGGCTGCTCCACCATCTGCTTGTACCGCTTCTGGTTGTCCTCAAAGGTGTGAAGCATTCTCTCCATGTGCGGTGCCTGCCTCGCCGATTTCAGCCTGGTTGCGGTCTAGTCAGCCGAGACTCTCGTTTGGGGCATCAAATCGCAATCGCGCGACACGGAGTTTGGGAAGACCCAAAAACAGGAGCTATTCCCGAGACTCAGGGAAACGTACCATGACTCGAAGTCAATATGCGTGAGAGCACCACGGTCAAGCAGCTTCGAGACGAGCCCCGGCTTCCCGTCCTTGATCGCAAGCTGTAAGGGAGTCTCGCAAGAGCCCTGGGTGGGAAAGGCGATGTGGTTGAGGGCCATTTTGGCGCCGGCTGGGTGGACCTCCCAGAGGGAGTCGAAGAGAGACTCCGCGTTCGCCTCGATGAAGCGGAGGAAAGGAGTGCAGCCATGTATGTCGCCTTGGGCCGGGGTGGCCCCAACGCTAAGAAGCGTCTTGACCATCTCCTTTGCCTTCTCCACGGGGTGAGCCAGGGCGAGCACGAGCGTGAAAATCACCGCGTTCCTGTCCTTGAACTTGACAGGCAAGAGGACATCGGCGCCATATTCCTGAATTACACATCCTTTAGTATGCTTGAAGTCCATACTCTGTATAGAAAGGGGAAAGGGGAGAGAGATATATAAGGTAAAAGGAAGAGAGAAAAAAAAGTAAGACAACAAAAGAAGAAGAACAAGGAGTGGGTTTGCATACCTGAACCAGAGTCTTGACAACTTCCACATGTCCCTCGACAATGGCGAAGTGCAGGGCCGAGCAAGGCATGTCCCAAGCCACCACATTGATGTCGTAGAAATCGGGCTCCTCCTCGTCGTCATCGAGCCCAGATTCCTTCTGCGCCTCGGCCTCCTTCTTTTTGACCTTGACAAACGACCCGGTCGCCATACTTTGGCCCTCATCGTCGGACTCGGCATCGTCGACGAGCTCGCCATCGGATTCTTCGCTGCCGTCTTCTTCTTTGCCTTCGGTCTTGCCGTTAGCAGCATTTGCGGCGTTCTTGCGTCGCTGGTCCTTCTTTTCTTCGTACTCGGCCTCGTTGGCGGCGCTCTTGTCCAGGAGAATCTTGACAATGTCCACGTCTCCTCGGGCTGCTGCGAGGTGGAGTGCTGTTCTGCCGTCTGCCAGGCGAGCAACCAGACGGGCGCCGGCGTCGACAAGTGCACGAACAACCTCGGGCGTGGAGCTCATGACGGCGAGATGAAGGGGGGTTCTGCCAGTGTGGTCCCGAGTGTCCGGATCGGCGCCTTCCTGGGCAAGCCAATCTCTGACATGCTCGACGTCTCCATCGACGATGGCCTGGCAGAGCCTGGCGGTGTTGCCGACGTATGCCATCTCGGTCCAGTCATCGTCCGTGAGGGGGTTGAACGAGCCGATCTCCTATCGCGGGGGTTAGCCGTTACCCTCATGAATATGAGGCCACTTGCTATGGCGTTGATTGCTTACCTGTCTGCCCGGATCATCCTTCATGAAAGAGATCTTGCCCGAGACGAAGACCTTCCCTTCCTCCTCTGCAACCTTCTTTTCCTCATCGGTCACAGGAACAGGGCAATATCCGCAGCAATCGTTGGCCACATCCTCGAATCGACCAAACTAGACTGGGTCAGCATCCAGCACCTCACTCGCAAGCGGACTTGGCTGGTCTCACAAAAGCCGGGTGACGGTGAAGATAGACTTCTCTGTCTTCGGGCTGGTTCCACTCCGCGTTGAGCACTGCGACAACGCGTCAGTTTGATCTGGTAAATTGGCTTGAGCAGAGCCATGGCAGATCGACTCACAAAGATCCCTGGTGTAGCAAAGCTTCTCGATCCGTTTCGCGTTGAACTTTGGGCCATAAGGAATGGTGAAGGTGTGGTAGTTGGAAACCTCCTCCTCGGTGAACCAATCGGCCACTTCATCCTCGTAGTCTTCCTTGATGTTGCCTGCAAGGGACCGAAGGTGGCGGTGATAGCGGTCAATCCGAGGGCGGCCCCTTTCCTCACGGCGCCTGTCAAGGTACGCATCCCGCGCGCTCGTGGTCGGCAGCCTCTCGAGAACCAAGAGTCTTGCAAGCCCAAGAGTGCGCTGGAAGCTCCGCTCGAAGATGGTTGGATCGATCCGAGAACGGTCCAGATCAGGCCAGTACACCTCAAAGCCGCGGTGGCTGTACTTGGAGAGCCGGTTCTCGTACGACGGGCTTCGGCGGGACAGGTCAATGTGATTGATCTGCGTCATGTAAGACTGCAGGGCGCGGGGAGTGCAGTAGACCTGCTTGCCGTCGAAGGCGGCCCCCGAACAGTCGATGTCGAACCCAGTGAGGATTTCCGAGACGGACTTGTAGATCCGGAGCACAATCTAGATACTGTCAGCCAGAGCCAAGGAAACTGCCAGCCCGCCCGAATAGGAAGTCAAATACCTGGATGTGGCGGGTTGGATACTGGCTGCCTGAGCAAGCGAGTTAGCACAAGACGTCTTCAAGTGTCGGGAACAGCGCCTTACAAATCGTGACGGCATGCTTAGTCCTGACGACGGTGATCTCGGTGAGGAGGGCGTCGCGGACCCGGCTCTCGATCTCCTTGATCTTCTCGATGGCTTGCTCCTCGGAGAGACCGTACAAGAACAGGTCGACATCGGAAGCAGGGCTGAACTTCTCATGGTAAAACTCGCGAAGACCACGCTTGGAGCGGTTGTGCTCCTCCGGAACGGGGAGCAAAGTGTTGACAACAGCGGATCCCGCTACAACCAAGTTGTCCCTGGGGAGCAACGTCAGCCGCCGTTCCCTTCAAATCACCGGGGAAGCACAAGCACATACCAGTTGAGCTCGCCGAGCGACGACTCAGAGAAGACACTGAAGTTGCGCTGAAACTCCTTCAAGGACTGGACAACGGCAGGCGAGCCGTCTGGACGTCGGATCTCGGCAGGGAGGGGCATGATGTATTTGGCCTTCTCCTCCTTGGACTCGGCCGCGAGGTTGCGGGCCCTGATTTTGATGTCCTGGGTGTCCTCGGTGAAGAGCGGCAGCACGTTGACATAGGGGTCCTTGAGCAGCTCATTGCCGGGGTCCTGGGCAAAGGCCTGGCGCAGATGGGCCTCGTACTTGCGATATGGCTCGAACAATTCCGTGATGGGTGTCTTGGGGTGCTGGGCCACGTGCTTGACGAGGCCGGCCAGGGGCACGGGTAGGGTCGGGAGAGGCTCGGCTGCCATGTTGGCGGACGAGATGGGTCTGAACAAGCCGTGAGAAAAAGGTGTTCTTGAGAATGAAGGAAGAAGCTGAGAAGTTAAGGGCCGCTTGCAATGGTTCAATTGCGCCCTGATCGTCTTGGAGGCCCAAGATACCAAGAAGACGGCAAGAGTTGGTGGATGAGAAGGCATGCCCTTTTTAAACAAAAAAGCCCATTCCTCGGGTCGACCCTCTGCGGATCTTCCGAAGACCTGCCTGGCCCAAGGTCGGGACGTAGGTGGTTGATTGACGTTGTGACGCGGTCTCCTAGCGCGATTCTGCCTATTATGACAGGGGCCTCCACGCGAAGTGCGCGCGAGATCCCGTGATGGTCTCAACAAGACGGTAGATTCATGAGTTTGAGAGGTCTGTGTCCGACTGGTGCCTGATGTTGCCTAAAAGAAAATTTATTATTGATGTTCAGCCAGAGGAAAGAGCGACTGTTGGTGGCCCAAAACAGACGGAAGCTGCAGTGTTGGAGGTTGCATCGCCAGACCCCTGACCGACATCCAAGCGACTGTTTAGCGGCTATTCAGCTGAACGGCTCATCGGCCTAACCCTGCTAAAAAGTGTGAGCTCAAGGCAACATCATGGCCAGAGGACACACACCTTGCTGTTCACACAGGTAAGTTGCTAAGGTAGTGTGTTTTGCCACCTCGGCGGGAGAATCGATGTCAGGTGGTGATAGCCAGGAGACAATGTACGAGCTGCGAATCCAGGGCTGCAACTACCTGCCTGACCGAAGATGTTATCATCCCATCACATAGCAGAAAGTTCCGGCAACATGTCTGCTGGACGTCTCGAACCATCAAATGTCGGATCCTAGGTCCAACAGGGCAATTATTCAACAGCTGCCTGCACCGCTTGAACCGCTAGCCACCCCAAACGCCGAATTGATCAAACCCAGCATGGTACAGCACCCGCGTGGACGGGCAAAAAGAGTCATGCCAACAATCCAAAAGCCCCTAACGCCATGTATCGCAATGCCAAATCCCGTTCTGTATCCTCTATAGTGCGATCGCGCCTCTCCGGTTCTCGCGTAGATGCAACAGGCCCTGGAAGCCACAGAAAATGAGGAAGCCCTAGAACAGCGAAGGTCAGCCACGTCCAAGCATATCCCACCATCCATCGAAGAGAAAGGTAGCCGCGCGAGATCGGGGCTGAACCGAACGTACAGCGTAGATGATGACGGCAGTGAAGACGGTGGCTGCCACTGCCGGCCCGTCCGCGGGGTCTTCTTCGCCGCCGACGAGCTCCGGGTGGTTACTCCTAAAGAGGATGCCGAGGACCGACAGGATAACGATCGCAAATACCGAGATGACAAAGCTACCGAGGTGTCAGCGCAAGTCCACGTTGCCAACAATCCAGCGAAGAGACGACGTCACTCACCAAGACCATGCTTGCATCGCACTCACGACGGGCTTCATCTTGGGCGACGAAAGACGAGGCAAACGTAGGCTTCTTCAATGAATCGCGCAATACGTTTGGAGATGGAACCTCGGCTGGCCGCGGGCATCGGGCTTCTTGGATCGTTGATCGTTGGTTTGGAGGTTGGAGCGCCGTCTTGACTGCGCCGGTCGCAGGCACCACTTCTGGACCCACTTCCGGGCATCCTCGTATCCGTGCATGCCTAACGCTTCGGGCAGAAACTTTGGGGTGGGGCTAGGTACGCCGTAGCCGGGCCGGGTTCCACATCCTAGGTAAGCTTCACCGTTCAAGCCAAATTCAACTTGGCATCTGTTCTCTGTTCAATACGAGTTCCATCAAAAGAACTGATGGTGCTTCCAGTCTTTTACCACTCCCTGGCCGGACACGGAAGTCCGCAGTTCGAATCAATACTGGACCTCCCTGCCTGCGCGGCAGCATGTCCAGCCCAATCCCTGACGTATGGCGCTTGGGGTTCCGGCGCCCAGCTTCGGGATGGCGAGCTGCCGTCCGGGCCGGGCTGCGGGTTGGCATCCATCTAAGCCTCCCTCGCAGCCTCCCTTCTGCGCGGCAATTCTAACCGCCCAAGACCTCAACCTCCAGTTGCTAGCCGCGAGAATCGTACGGTACTCACAGTACGCGCGTCTGGTCGCTGGGTCAAGCCGATCGTTTCATTGGACCCAAGGGAGCGGTTGGACAAACGAAACGCCAAGCATCTTGACTTTTAAGCTCAACCTGAAACGACGGGCTGCGATCAGCCACCAGCCCTGCCAGGCCGCAAGGAAACGGCCTAAGACCCCAGCATTTCCAAGGACCACTGGAAGCCACATGCGCGAGTTTTCATGAGATGCGAGTTGTCATCTTTGTTGTGAGACAGGTGGTGGTTTTGCCGGAGGGGAGCTTCGCGATCCCCGCATGAGGAGGACTGGCAAATGTTCTTTACTGGTATCTGTAGCGACGGGGAGAGCTCTGGGTGTTGGTGGCACGGCATGGCCTGCATGGTGTTGGCCGGGATTTGACTCTGATGGATCGCCAACTGCATGCAAACCCAGCCGGCAATGGCGTCTAACTTGGCACCTTTTGCCAAGGGCTTGGTGGCCGATCCAAGCCAGATCCGCTGGCTGACAAGCTCGCACGTTTTTGGATCGACAAAGCGCGGACAATGAAGCTGTTGGCTCGGAGCAGCGCGTAGCCGCGGGGGTTTGCTCCATCGACCACTCAGGCACTGGTAGCCAGGCAAGCCAGGTCATCCATGGGTGGTTTCTAAATCCATGTCGGCTGTGCCACTTCCGGATTTGTCAATCGAAGTGTGAGACGCCCTAGCAACCGAAAAAAAGACGAGAAGGTTTCCCCTCGAACGAGATGTATCTTGTCGGTTGGCTTGCAAGGTTTGACTGGAAAGATCCTAGCTTGAATCACGCAGCAAGCTCATGGGCAAGCATTGCAACTGGCCGAACGGTGTTCAAGTTCTCGAGCCGAGATCGTGACAGTATAGCACATCGACTGCGCCGGCGTGGCGGAGGAGTCGCACCGTTGGCTTCTTTCCCCATGCGACCAGGAACCAGGCCAAGATCGTCCCAAGTGTGTGTGCTATTTGCAGGTTCACCAACCGCATGGATGGCGGGTAATCTCGAGCAATTTACGGAGTCGGCGGCTGGGCGGCTGCTGCAAGGCACCGTTGTTGCACTGGCCTGCATGCACAACGGCCTTTGTTTACCGTGCCGTAGCACGGCGCCTTCCCAATCCCTGCCCACCCATGGATTTCCCATGTCCCTTCCGAATGCCGTGGGATCGACTGGGGAAGTTTGCCCTTCCTGTGTTGGGCAGGGAGGGAACTTAATCTGTATATAACCCAGATCCCTTCTCTCTGATCTCTTTGTGGTCACACTCCCTGGTGTCACTTCACTCACTCTGCTCCCTGCGGCGGGTCTTATTACACTCAGCACTCTAATTGCAGACTTACAAAAAGAGTCTACACCGGCCAGCATCAGCTTCCACTCGTTGCACTTCTTTCTTTGGCCCAGAACCGACTCGAATAGTGCCGGCGCAATAGCACCTCACTTTCTTTCCAAGTTCAGTCTGCTTTCAGAACATCATCAAGATGCGGTTTTCCAGCAATCTCTCACTGCTGCTGGCGGTAGCCAGCGCACAAGTTTCCGCTCAATCGAGCACGACCTCGAGCGCGCCAGCCAGCACAGCTACATCAGGCAGCGGGACAACAGGCGTAAGTGACGCTCAACGCGCCTCGCTCTCCCTCGACGCTGTGAGCTAACCGTCAGCAACAGAAGCTCGGCGATGCGCCTGTGGTGATTGACAACCCCGTCGGCCTCGTGTACAAGGCGGTTCTGCCCGAGTCGGCCTTCTTCAAGCCCGCCTATCCCAACGGAGGCAACATCAAGGGCGAGATCACGGCCACCGCGGAGGGCAAGGGCGAGGGCGTGCGCTTTACCATCAAGCTGAGCAACCTGCCCAAGATCGGCGCTCCTCTCCGTACGTCCCAATTCCCCATCACCCACCACTTAACTCATCACCCTGCTAACCCCTTTCCCCCAGCCTACCACCTCCACGTAAACGCCGTCCCCGACAACGGCAACTGCACAGCCACAGGCGCGCACATCGACCCGTACCTGCGCGGCGAGACGCCCCCCTGCGACTCGTCTTCCCCGGCGACCTGCCAGGTGGGCGACCTGAGCGGCAAGCACGGCGAGATCCCGACGGACCAGGACACGTGGGAGACGTCGTACGTGGACCTGTACGCGTCGACGGTGGCGGCGTACGGCGACGGCTTCTTCGGCAACCGCAGCATCGTGATTCACTACCCCAACAAGACGCGCATCACGTGCGCCAACTTTGAGAAGGTCGAGGGCGCTGCCAACCTGCCTGGCGGCGGAGACGATGATGGGGATGATTGCGGGTGTGAGGAGGGGAAGGGGGGTAGCAGCAGCAGCAGCAGCAGTGGGAGTGGGAGCAGCAGCACTCAGAGCGCGGCGAGCAGCAGCACCTCTGTCACGCCTCCGCTGTCAACCGGTGGCAGCACTGGCGGCGGCAAGACTAACGCGACGGCGACCATCACCGGCGGCGTGTCGGCCACGACTTCTCGGCAGGTGACGCCGCCCACGACCACGTCCAGCGTCGTGGTCGCTGCTGCGTCGGGCTTGAGGGCGGGCCTCGTCAGCGTTGCGGTTGTCGGCGTCGCGGTCCTGTTCATGTTCTGATTGCCCGGCATTGCCGGTTTCTAAGAGAGGGTTCCATGGCGTTTGGGGAGTTGGGTTTCGCGAGATTCGGCAGTCATCCCAGGAAGGATTGGTATCATCGATTCTGCTCGATGAGGAAAGCGGGAATTAGAGGGCCGTTGGGGTTTAATAAACTTCTTAATATCAGATACCTTGATTCGGCCATGGGCCATAGCCGGAATAGATTAGCTTAGTTGCCGTCGCATGAAGTCGGAGATGGAGGTGACGACGCGGTCAGATTGTCAACAACAAGGGCCGCATGGGGTGACCATTGAAACATCCATTTGGTTCTGGCTCATCACTGCGGAACGCAGACGAAGCTGCCCTCTCGAACGACATCGCTGTCGGCAGTGGAGGAACTTGAAGGTTCTAAGTCGGGAAAACTGTTTGAGAGTCAGTTCGAGAGGGTAAGACAGCTCATTTCAGCCCTGAGCTGGCGGGAGGAAGGCTGCCTGTCCCAAAACAGGTTAGCGCCGGCCAGTCCCCCGCACTTCTCCGAGTTCCGAAGAGGCAATCCTGGCGCCGATCATGGGCAGTGGGGCATGATGTGGGTTCCTCAGCAACAACAAAACTTCCAGTCTTCAAGTTCACGGTAGTGGCTCGATTTGATCCGTTGCTTGAAGGTGTCGCGTTACCTCTCTAGCGCTCAGGGAGGCTCTCCTCTTCAACACATTCTACGACTGACTTTATCATTGCGGGACGAAACGCATCCGAGCCATTCCCTCACTCAATTCATTACGGCGACAGAATGCGCGGACAAAGGCCGACGGATTCGACTGACTTTTCTTGGTACCTGGTAAGCATCGCCACGTGTGCCGGGAAGGCGTCCTGCCGTTCAATGTCTCAGTCAATCTCCGATCTCACGTCCTGCCCATGAGCAAGCGTGCGTCGCTCGTTGTCTTGTTGGGGACATACGGATACATGTATGTTAGGCTGACGCTTTCAGCCCAACAGGAAACCCTCTGAGGCTCCGTGCAGTCCAGGTCCGACAGGCTTCCCAGTCCCAGGACATGCACGTCTGGTCACGGGGAAACTCCACGCTGCTGGCGACTGGAACACATCTGTCATCCGGCTGCGGGTGATATCTCTCGGTGCTCCGTACGGCTGCCGGTATCCCCCAGTCCTGCATCACCATGTGTGGGCGGCCTTCCTCCCTCTTCTTGACCGATTCTTCCAACCAATCCACTGCCGGCTGAAGAAGTCTCAGTTCAGCTGTCAACATGACCGCCATCTGGAGTGGTCCTGGCAAGTGAGACATCACCATTACAGGCGCAGGTGTTTCCAACGTCGTCTCGGAACCGACGTCAACCTGGCTTTGCCGATGACGGCAGGAGATATCCACCCGGGAGACTTGAAGGAATGCCTCTTCCTGAACAGCCTGGACGCCACCACCCTCCCCGTCAATCACTCCCAAAGTCCCGGAGAGGGTTCGTGGTTTGCCAAGCTATGCGTGTTTGGCCGTCTTCGTAAAGGAGGATCAGGAGCCTTGGCTCGGCTGCCAGGACGATTGGACATCTTGCCCTCTGAACCTGACGCGGGTTTCTTTGGGCAGTTGAACCAGCTGATGGGACTGGCCGGGGATTTTATGGCTCGTCTCAGGGATCTAGACATGCCTCCTGCTCGAGACCATGGCCGGCGCCAACCCCTTACCCGGCCGCCGATCTTCAAAGCCGTACAAACCCAGCTTTGTGGCAAGCTGAATAAGAATCATGTGAATGTTGCCTCTAAACATCGGCCACCTAACTCGTTCTTTTAGCCGCCTGAAACGCGACTCTACTCGGAGCAGCCGATATCTTCGCCCGCCTTGCGGCACAGGGCAGTGTTGTCGCTGCAGGCATTGGCTACGTTGCTCCACGCAACTGGCCCCATCCGCTCAGATTCGACTGCAACGCATTGGAGGGCCATAGGATTCAAGCATCGCTTCTTCTGCCGCCCGCCGACACTGAGCCTCGCATGCGAGACCGCCAGAATATTGACAGCTGAAGGAACGCTTCTAGCTTGGCTTCCTACGACACGTGGGAGACCAAGCTTGCAACTGGGCCATGTTTCAAGTGTGAAGGAAGCGCGGAGCTGAGCAATAGGACCAGCTTTTGTTGTTAGCCACGACGAAGCTTGATATAAGCGCTCAGTCTCTTCAACTGACTTGAAGATGTGTCTGCTCGGTCCGGATCTCAAAACCGCAATCCTCTCGCCATGTCTCGATTGAACATAAGGTACTTGTCCGCTTTTCCGGGTGGAGGGATGATGAACGCCGCACTTCCTCCAACATCGGAGTCAAGCAAGTCTCCCGGGACACGTCATGGCGACACAAATCGCTGGCTTCCCTCGGCCGAAGGTTCAGCCCGGGGATCAAGCCCAAACTCTCATCAACAACCGCAGACAGTCAGGCTTCACCAGTTAAGCCTAGCTTCCACGAGAACCATGACGACATCAAGCTCCCAAACTTCTACAGTGAACCCGTCGAGGTTATCCGCGAGGAGGAGTACCCTCACATGAACCAAGGTTAGCCCGCTCAGACCTGTCTATACCCCTTAACTTCATTCTCCTCCCCTTTACATCCCGCCTCCTCCCCCCTACCCCCCAACCCACAACACACCCCTCTTCCCCAACCACCAACACATCACTAACCCCCCCAAACCAGGAACCTACCTCGACCACAGCGGCACCAAAATCTACGCCCGCTCCACCATCCACCGCACCACCTCCCCTGACCAACCTCTACGGCAACCCGCACTCCGCCAACACCCCCGCCCAGCTCTCCACCATCTCTGTCTCCTCCATCCGCACCAAAACCCTCACCTTCCTCGGCGCCGACGCGCAACACTACAACCTCATCTTCGCCGCCATCAAGCTCGTCGCCGACTGCTTCCGTGATCTGGCTGAGCTGACGGCCACTGGGAAGGTTCTGGTACGGATATCACCCGGAGGCGCATACCAGTCTTGTGGGGGTGAGGGAGTTGACGGGAGGTGAGCATCATGTTTTCGGTGGGGGGGATAAGGAGGTTGAGGCTCGGTTGGATGCACGAGGTGAAACGGAGAAGAGTGTAGGGAGGGTGTCGAGTCTGGGGTTGATTGCGTGGCCTGGTCAGTCGGATTTGACGGGGGGGAGGTTGCCTGTTGGGTCGTGGATAAGGAGGGTGAGGAGGGGGAAAAGGGGGGGAGGGGGATACGTATTGCTTGCTGGATGCTGCTGCTTTGGTTGTTACGGCGGATATGGGAGGTGTGTTTGCGGACCCCGCGGCGGCGCCGGATTTTGTGTGCGTGTCGTTTTACAAGATCTTTGGGTTTCCTGACTTGGGCGGGCTGGTGGTGCGCAAGGAGTCGGGGCATATCCTCGCGCTGAGGAAGTCCTTTGGTGGAGGGACGGTGTCTATCGTTGGTACGGTCGGGGGTGCATGGCATCTGTCCAGGGGATTGGAGGCGGGGGCTGGGGGTAATGCTAAAGGAGAGCATGCTAGCGCGCTCCATGAAGGCTTGGAGGACGGGACGTTGCCGTTTCCCAGCATCCTGGCACTGGGGCGAGGCCATCGACGTGCACGCTGAGCTGTACGGCTATGTTGATGGAGAACATCTCGACACACACCACCGCGCTGGCGAGGAGGCTGTACCTCGGAATGACAAGACTAAGATATGGAAATGGGCAGCCGCTGTGTAAGATCTATGAGCAGGCGGCCCGGGAAACGGCATTCGGAGACGCCAAGCGCCAGGGGGCAAACGTGGCGTTCAACGTGTTTAGGGAAGATGGGAGCTACCAGTCGTATGCGACAGTGGAACGGTTGGCAAACGAGAGAGGAGTTTATGTGCGCTCCGGAGGTAAGACACCATCCGCATGTTTACATCGAAAAAGGGCAGCATAGGGGCGTGGCTGACCGGAGGATACATGTACAGGTGTCTGTTGCCCCGGCGGTGTATACACCGCTCTCAAGTACGAACCATGGCAAATACAACGGGCTCGATCAGCTGGGCATCATTGTGGTTGTCCATATGCCGCATGTCAAGCTTCAAACAGCTGACCCGCACCATAGGCTCCCATGCAATCGGTGTCATCAACGAGTTGCCCACTGGGTAGGCATCATTCTTCGACTTGGCTCCCTTCCAACTCACTAACATGCTCTCAAACAGGGTTGTACGAGCTAGTCTCGGCGCCATGAGCACTGTTCAGGATGTTGACAGCTTGCTGGCCTTCCGAGCTGGTCTGGATGTCGTTTCCAGGCTCAGCCCAGGGCTACCGGCCTGGCTGTATTTTAATGGTCATTGTGTACTTACCAGCAACCTCTTGAAGCTCCGGAAAAGCTGTCACTTGTGCTTGTCATGTTCACATCTAAGCTCTAAGGCGACTATCATGGATGAAAGAAACACACCCATGGACTTACTTCTCTACATGCGAAGGAGGCTCTCACTCTTTTCAGTCTTGCGTGTTGGACTGTTTGGGCTTGCGGGTTGTCGTTCGATGCCTCAAAGTCCCGGTCGGGTACGTGGTATTAACTTGAAGAGCCTGCAGACTCGGGACTGGATGAATGCTTCGGCATGTGCATGTGACGAGCAGCCGAGGCGAAGGTCGGAGTTCGCTGGACCTAGGTCAAACATCGACACCTTGTCGTAGATACGGTAAGAGCTTGTTCGAGACATTGTGGGCAGCAGAAAATCGCCCCTTGCATTAGTCCCTATGAGGCTTAAACCGAGGCATGTGAGTGCTGCGCTCGAACTTCATGTTAAAGACCAGATCCAGGGCGGTATTGCTTCGCTGCGCATGGAGTCCTCGATGGTTACATGTGCACTTTGTCTCAGTCAGATCGCTCAAGAGAAACAGAAGATGAAGCAGAAGTCTGACCCGAGAGTCGTAGATGGATAGGTGTCACGAGATGAGGGAGAACACAAACAGGACGGCAGCGCGTCCCCACTGCCCGATCTCAACGGCTGGAATGCGACGTCGGTTGTCAACAAGGTTCGGGAATGTCCGCCTAGAAAACGGCTCGGCTTGGAGCTTCGGTCGGTCCATGCCGACGGACGGAAGATTTGCCCCCACCCCGAACGGGACTGAGTGCCGTGTGCCGTCCGGTGGGGGTGTGGCTGCTCGGAACATGAGGCTCTCACCCTTTCCTCTCCGGCCTAAAGCTCGGCGACTTTTGTTGGGCATAAGCGAGCAAATCGCGCACGCGGCCAACTACGACGATGGTTTGATGAATGCTTTTTTTTTTGCCTTTCTCGGGCAACTGGAGGTCATCACCGGCCAAGACAACCGGCCCGGTTCTGAGTGCGTGGCCCCGGAAAGACGCCGGCCGATACAGTCCAAGCCAGGATATGATGTCGTAGTGCGAAAAGACAGTTGATGCGACTGGGCGGCCACTCACCTGCAAACAGGTAGCGTCCCATCCACAGATCCGATGCCTGCGATGGTGAGCCGCGATGTAACGGCTGGTGCGTCGCTCAACGCCTGGTGTGCGGAAACCTCGCCGGATGCTCTCGTTCGCAAATCCCTCAGGCCTGCCGCCTTGTTAGGTCGGCCAGAGCCTCCAGCCATCCTTGTGTGACTTGACGGCCGCCGGCAGGACTTCGGCCAGGCGACTTGAAAAGAACCGGATGTTGGTGGGACCGCAGGCTGGTGTCGGTCAACTTGAGCCAGCCGGAAAATCCCATGTATCGACCCTGCTTACGACTCGACCTGTAGTTCCCTGTCACCTAGTAGAGGATACTATAGCCTCATACTTGTATCGTCAATCTTGCAAGCGACTGGAGCCCCTGAGCAAAACGGGCCGACCACCGATTTTGCCAGAATTGCATATCTGAATGAAGTCTTTGTGGGGAGAGCTGGATACGAGAACCATACACTTACTGGGATATTCTGGCTAAAGGATGATCAAACCTGCGAGAGGAGCTCGAATTCGTGGGTGTGTCGGCTTGCTGACGGGCCTTGGTAAATGTCGAAGGACGAGCACGTGTGGTATGATGAAAAACGTGTAGGGAGTGGTGTATCCGGAGATTCTAGTTGTTGTTCCATGGAGAGACGGGCTGACGAAGCCGCTTGAAACGCCGTAGCATTGACGATTGCCGGAGCGCCAGACATTGGTGAGAACAGATGTTCGATGGCAGGGTACAAGCACCTTGTCGTTAGCTTATCGGCCCCCGCGGCCGAGGAAGCCCATCCGAAGATCCGAGACCGGGTAGGGCGCTCTGTCGATGAGGGCAAGGCTGCTTGCTGATGCGGCCGTACTGTGGTACATACGGTACATTGCAGATAACGCAAACGCAGCTGCAAGACGGTTATGAGGTGACATGATGGTACTCTGTTTGCCCTGAGCAGTTTCTTGGAAGCGAGCCGGCTGCAACTCTGTCGAGATCCGCCGGCAACGGCCTACGGCTCCGCTCAAAATTGCAGAGGGATAGGTATGTGGATATGGCTCGGGACGTGTGTCCGGTAGGTAGCTAGCTGGCCGGCCACATCCGTGTTCCGGGCTGGGTTTGAGACGGCGTGCCGAGCGTTGAGCGCGCCGAAAGCAGCGTAACGGCGAACCGGGCATGTACGGAGCAAGTTTTTGTCTCGCCAAGACGCACCATTTGCTTTCGGCGACAAACTGATTGTGCGGACCTGCAGGTCGAATATGCCCGCTGCAAGACATGCATTAGCCGATTATGAGGCGCAAACAGAGAAAACAAACAGACTCGGAGTCGACATGCCAGCGAGGAGTGGATGGACGGAGAAAAGCCTAACGCGTGAAAGTGTGAAACGAAGTCCGTGTCTCCGCTGGAAGAGAGCGAGCAATTTATCCGAGGCGCAACACTCAACTGGGCTAAACCGATCGGGACATCGGTAGCACGTGCTTGAACCTCAACTCAGCTTCATCTCATCAACAACCAGCTTCAGGAGCAGTCAGAGTCGGCTCAATTCCGGGCTTGGCGAGTTCAGTCTTGAAATGAAGGCGTGGGTGTTGTTTACGGTGAAATTTCTCGGGATTGCGGTAGCATCTGCCGCTAGCACCCCCCCTTTGTGTCGCACCGTTTTATTGTCGGGGTGGTCTGCCAGTGCAGTGGCCTGAGAACCTCGCAGTGCTGGAGTTGGAAGGCTCCCATGTCGGTGGCTGACGTTGGGAGTCAACGCAATCAGGGTTGGGGTTTTGGTTGAGCCATGTCGTCATCTCAATCCCTGCACTTCTTGGCGCGCTTTTCGGCCCTCGATTCCGAAAAAGCTGTGGGGCTCCACAAGAGCCCTGAGGCTGATGATGCCTCATTCATTTCCCTCATCATCCAAGTTGATCTGCCCAAACCCTCACGGCTGAACACGTGTCGAATACCTTGCGGTCAAGCGCGTGTGATGGGGACATGCTTGCGAGCGTTTAAGAACTGTTGTTTGATCGTCCCGGAACTCGACGTCAATCGGGGAATCCGGCCGACGAAGTGGATGCTCGCTCGGCCAGTCCGGCACCCCGGGGCAGATCAATCTTGGATCTCGCTCGAGCACTGACAACCGACTCATGCGCAAGCCAGATCTGGTTCATCCCATGTCAGCTGTCCTCTCGGCTCTTTCCTTCTAGAAGCTTTCGAACGCCCTCAACACCCCTGGCCCTGGAGATCCCGAAGTCGTTTGAGCCCTGCGACGGGCTGGCTACCAGGTTGTTTTGACGTGGAAACGCTGGCCCTCGTCATGCAGTCTACCGGAGTTCATCGGAGCCCCCGTGAGCTTACGGACAGGAGAATCAGACATGCACCTGCATACCGCAAACAGTACTCCGTACGCCTCAGTCCTGTTCGGGTGAGTCCAAGAGACGGCCGCCAGTTGCCCAGCTGATCCCTGGTATAGGGAGCCTTTCAGGCACCTAACCCACAGTTAGAGCGATCCGACATTCTCGCAAACTCTCGGAGCACGCCACCGGTAGCCGGTATTTTACCAGCACATTGCCTGTGTCGAGTCGATATCGGACTGCCCAGCAGCACCCTGTATCCCAAATAGCCAATATGTGAATTGCATGGCGAGTGCGTCGTAGTGCATGCTGGAGGAACGGATCAAAGAAATGAAGGGGTTGACAGCTGGAGAGGCGCGCTGGGAACCGAGCCAATGCCGTGATGCCGTTCCCGCCCAATGCGACTGCGATCAGCTCTGGTCCGAACTCGAGGGCGGCGCTACCGCTCAACCGCCCGAGTCTGAATCTATGCAAGGTACCCGGCGCTAGCGGTCTCGGAGCAAACCCTCTTTTTGCCTGTGTAGTAGGAGGGCTCCTTGCTGAGTACCTCGCTGTATGACAACGCTTGCGACTCTCCAACGGCTGTCGTCAAACCGCATGCCTCCGTCCGATCGCCCGACATCTGTCGGGCGTTGGTGGAGGTTGTTCCCTGTCTTCTGGAAGCTCTCGGCAACCTCCTCGTTAGCGCGCTTCTCTTTTACCCCTAGCACCAACAAGCGCTTGGGTTGACAAGGGAGATCAAGCAAACAACCAAGCCATCTTCAGATGTCGGCGAAACCTGGCTCGCGGACCGGAGGCACAATACCTGGGTTATCTGACCTTGGCTCATTAGGCACGACAGAAGGAAAAGTCGCAAGCAGCACTAACTACAACCGACTAGGTACAACAAAAGGTTCAAACAAGAGTTGGTGGCTGGTGGATGGGGCTGGTAACCGCGCTTGCCCTGAAATGGACGCACCCGGATAGGTATCCGTAGGGCTCAAGGAATCTGCAGGGATGAATGCTTTTTGTTTGAGCCTCGACAAGACACCGCGCCGCACGCAGCCAGGCCATCTAACTCGACGCAACGGAACTGCTGGCGCCTGTGCTCCGAATTGATGGGCGCCGCAGAGGGCCCGCATCGGCCAGCAAGTTATTGATGTTGCACTTATCCAACTCTGCGATGTGGCCTCATCTGGGAGCGGTCCGCAATGCGCCTGGACCCTGGAAGACATTCCATCCAGGCTTCCTGATCGCCTTCCATGCCCGCCCGCTCCTCAGATTCCTACATCAGATCTCCCTCATGGGGGTCGCTCCCGGCCGGATACCACCCTTTTACGCATGAACCTCTGCCAGCCCTAGACAGGGATGCTACGCTCGCTCTCTCGGCGCCTCCTCGACTTGGCTTAGGGCGACAACAAGTCTCTTCGTCGCACACACCTTACTTTTAGGGGTGCGTGAGGAACGGCCAACATGAACTCCCTCCCTTCTTTTCAGGAGCCTCCCAGCCAACCAGGGACTGCCGGCATCCAACATCTCCCACAGGCGAGATATCTGATGAGATTAACGCGTTTGCGCGACCGGTTGGCGCCGAAATCAAGCCGGGGGAGTACCTGGGGGTGGTCAAACGGAAGAATGAGGGGTCTCTCCACACGCCAATCCCATCATCACAGGCATGGAAGGGTGAATGGGGAAAAGCACATGCCTGAGGGCCTGTCGTGATTACCAGATCGGTTAATCGTCAAGACTAGCAAGGGTCTCTGCCCGCGGCAGCTATGGAAGAAAATCCTGACGTTCGTTCCGGAGAGCCAAATGCTGGAAACGGTGTTTCAGCCTTTGGCAATGATCAAAGGATGAATTAACCCCCATGCCCCCGGGCAGGTAACAGCCATTTTTCCATGTTAGCCTCTGGGGGCCTGGCCTGGCCTCGCATGGAAGCACTCGACGCGCAGCCGGCCGGATTCGAGAACGAACGTCAACGGTTTTTTATTCTCCGGCATTTTCCTTCAAGTATTGCAAAAGGTCCACGTTCCTGGCCTCCAAGGTTTTCGAGGTTGCCCTCGCGCTGCCTGCCCAGACTGCCCGGCACCTTCCATGTCCGGCTGCGCTCATTGTGTCTCCGCCGTTGCTCCTGCCTGCGGAATAAAGAGACGACGAGGAAACCGCAGCCTTTAATATACGTCCTTCCTTTAATTGACGTGACTTCCATTGTCACTGCCCGGTCTCGCCACCCCAGGGCTCTCTTTCCCTCGACCAACCTTGGAGTTGCGCCGCCAATCCACGCCGGCTTCCTTCCTTCTCAAAGTTCTCATCCCTCTCTTCTCATCCTTACTTTTTTTTTCCAAAGACAGCCTCAGCCGATGAAGAGAGCTGCACGCACAACAACCCCCACGAGACAAGTCCGGTGCTGCATGCGACTGACATCCAGGCACCTCATCGCTGACACCAAATCATTTCCCTCCCGCCCCATTGTCGCCTAAGCCGACCGCACCTGGGGCCCTTTGGGCAGCGCTTCGCTTCCAAGCCGTCGGGCTCGCGGGCAAAAAGCTCGCCTCAACCAGCCAGGGACAAGAAGGACGAGAAAACAATCGGGAAAACAAAAGGGGACGCATCGAAAAAGCAAGTTTCTGCAGGGACGGGCGCCACTCCTCGCACCACTCACCTTGAAAGGTTATCCAACATCGAAAAAGCCCATCTTGCGCTGCGGTCGGAGACTCACCCATCCCTTCAAAGTCCACTCACATCGCGTGGGCAAGTCTGTCGTTTCCGACACTTCAACAACTCTTCCTGGTGGTCGACCCTGTCGTCGCCACGCCGCTCGTTACCAAGCTCGACCTCGCCTCCACAGGAACGCCTTGCGCTGCAGCTGAAACGGCAGCTGAATGGTCGAGCCTCCTGCTGCTTACTCCGTCGGTCGGCAATTGAAGTCATAGCCCCCGGGCTCACCATCATCGACTGGTCGCATTGGTTCTGTCTGCCTGGAAGCAGCCAACTCATCTTAGCGGACTCTTGGATCAGATCAAAGTGAGGCTCACCTGGAATCTCTCCTTGAAAGCGAAAGACTCCGCACTCGCCAACAAGGACGAGAAATCACCCCAGCGAGGTCGATTTGCGGCTTATCACGCAGACGCCTGCCTCCAACCTTTCAGCGAGACGAGGTCTTCGGCTGCTCAACGCTCCTGCACCCGACGGGCCCGATCTTCAAACCGGCGCCGGCGTTTCCAACAGACGTCCACGCCAAATCAGCCGGAAGGTTGCACAGGGGCTTCCAAAAACAGTAACCGCGGGATCCCCCTGCTTTGGCAGCCCAGAGCCACGCCTTCATCAGGTTCGGGGCGTGAGCCGTGCCCTCGACGCGGGTACCAAACTCTCTCTCACCCTCCGGTTCCATTCCTGTCGACTCGTGGTTCGCCTGGTCGTGCGCTGCAGGAGTCTCTCCACGCAGCATCCCCTTGCTCGAGCATCCACTGTTGCGCACTCTCATAGCCACTCGGACCTCGACAGACGCACTCGCAAAACATACGCGCATCGGCTATCTCGCTCGGCACCTGATTCGAGCCCAAGGGCACGCAGAATCGGCACCACATATAACCAAAGCCCCCTCTGGTGGCGTGGCTCTTTGCGGAGGGCTGCTGTCGTTGCTTACCAGGTGAAATCAGGCCAGCCAGAACCGAAAAGGTGCGGATTCAGTTGCCAGTCACAATCCTAGGATTCTCCTCGCCCACCAAGCGCTGCAACCGCGGAATCGTCATCTCGATTGGCCAGCCGCTCCTCGCTTCCTGTCCACCGGCACATCTGCCGCATTTGTCCCCGAACCAGTTGGCGTCACATCTGGACCACGGCTGCCTATGAGCTGCTTCGGTGCCTTCACGACGACCAAAGCCCTCAGCAGTTAGGCTCGATTTCCAGACAACGACTGGACCCTTTGACTTCGGACATTCGACGCGCCGCAAGAGACCTGTGACAGGACATTAGCAGCACCCATTTCGAGTGCAACTCGCCATCCTCGCCTGGAATCGATCAGCCGCTCCGCCATCCCACTGTGTCCACCGGTTCCTTCTGTGCGCCGTTGGGGTTACCTTCTGGTATCTTCAGTGGCGCTGTCGATCGTGCCGTAGTCGTCTTGTTGCATGGCAGTTGGCGATCATCCATCCTTGAGATCGCTCTGAACTTTTGGGCATCAAGTCGTGGCGCTATCTTCCCCGCCGCTTCACCGAGAGAGCCCATGACAGACATCATGTCTTACCAATACCCCCCGCCGCCTCAGAACGGCGACATGGACCTTCCTGAGTCGAACTACCTGGAGTTGAAACGGTCGATCTCGACGCCGGTCGTTGGGCCATCGCAATCCCAGGGACAGCTGCCTCAGCCGCCCACACCGAACGCGTCCGGTCAGGATCCATCCGGCGAGAAAAGAAGGAACAAGTTGGGCTATCATCGGACGTCGGTTGCATGCGGTAAGTAGCGACACGGAGTCCGCTCCTAGCACGGCGTTGGTACTGAGTCTTGATGTAGGCCACTGCCGCCGCCGCAAGATCCGGTGTGTCCCATCGCCAAATGATGTTCAGGGGCGCTGCATCAACTGCATTCGCTTGAAAAAGGAATGCAGCTTCTACCCCGTCGACCAACAGCCGCCTGTGGACACGCGGCAGAAGTCGGGATCGCGATCATCCGTTGGCCCAAAGGCTCCCTCGGCTTCTTCGTCGCCGGCCATGCAGGCAGGGCTCCCTTCTGATATCCACAGCCAGCAGCCATATCCTCAGCTGGCGATGCCGCCCGTCCAGAACATGGCACCACCGATGAAACCTTCGGGGAGCGACAGCTACCCAGCTGACTCCAAGAGTAAGTCCGCCATCCTTGTCCAGGCCTCAGGACCACCTTGGCTTTGATTCGAATGCTAATCATCCGGAAGTTCCTTCGAGCGGGCCAAGCACTCGCGCGTACGAATACGGGCAGCACGGAATGACCAACTGGATGTCGACCGATGCCAACCCCAGCTCCTCCAAGCCCGGCGACATGAGTGGAACTTGGACGTCGTACCCTGCTGATTCGCCCGTCACGCCTGCATTCTCCCCCTACACACCGCATGCGCCCCCGCCATCAGCCACTTGGTCGGCCTCCGTGGGCTCGGAATCGTCCTCCAGGAACGACATTGCGTGGTCCCCGTACCCTGCGCCTCCGCGGTCCATGTCTTTCGGTGCGGAGACCATGACAGGGCACCAGCAATACCCGCCAATGTCGCACATCGGCAGTCAATCCGGTCGCGGGTATGATCGCAAGTCGAGCTCCGTGTCGGCCGATATGTACCCGCCGCCTATTGCGACCACGATCCCAGGAATCGAGACGGTCCCCGGTACCACCCTCGACCAGAACGTTTCGCTATCGGCCGGAGCCGTTCCCTCGTCAAGCTACGCGCCATGGCAGCAGTCGTACTCGTACTCGAAACCTGGCGAAAGTTATGGCGGGTGGTACGGAGACGCAGGAGACCAGCACTCATCCGGGCACTACTATGGTCGGTAGTTGGCGAGCGTTGTGGTCTGGGTGCGTACCGCGGCCCTACGATCGGTGTGAATTCCCTGTTCGGTGGACTGCGCGCTCCTTTATCTCGGCAGCGCGAGAAGATTGCGGGATTGCGGTGACCCTGGATTTCTGGCCGCGCTTTATCGAGGTGGCGCGGCCGTGGGAAAGTTGACGGCGCATTGGACTGGAGCATTTCGGTCATTTTGATGGCCGTTGTG
Source organism: Chaetomiaceae sp. PF1801 (assembly GCA_023628475.1). Classification (NCBI taxonomy): domain Eukaryota; kingdom Fungi; phylum Ascomycota; class Sordariomycetes; order Sordariales; family Chaetomiaceae; species Chaetomiaceae sp. PF1801. The sequence continues at coordinate 134,323 of JAMAKQ010000073.1, forward strand.
GTTCACGACCCTTCCCGATCTGTCGAGACGTGCACGACGCAAGATTGCCAATCCGGAAGGTGAGCCTGAGCGCAGGGGACTGAGTGGCCGAATCGGGAGATTTGCGACACGGGCGCAACACTCGAGACTTCGGTTATGGTCGCAGTGCGTGCTCGACTGCAAGACGCCCAGATTGATCACAACTTGCCCACCGGCGCCCATGGCGAGTCGCTCGGAGGGTGACACCATCTTGTATGCAGAGTCAAGGATGGCTCACGATCCGCCTGACCGAGTCGAGCACGCGGGAAGAGGTTTGGTCACGAGCGTTACGCCGCACGCCGGAACGGGATACGTGTCTGGTGGGAATCAGCGGGGGAGTCGCAAGCTTTGCAGCGCAACTTCTCACAATTACCTCCGTACCTGGGCGTCGAATCGATCGAGCTTAGGCCGAAGCTTAGCCGGTAATTTCCGGGACCCCCTTTTACTGTCACTTTCTTCTCTCTCTCTCTCCCTCTCGCTGTCGACACGGCAAGAACGGCTCGGTTTGAACGGGAAGCGGGATCATTTGTCATGGACATTGGCTGCATGAAGGTTGAAGACACTCGCACGAGACTTTGACGGAACGGGAGTCGGGACGGCACGGCTCGGGACGGCACGGGAGAGAGGACGGAAGTACCCACTTCTTCCCGGCCGGCAATCGACCGGGATTGAGACCACATCCGGGAGGGCCGGGGGCGGTGGATCCCCGCAATGTCGGCAAGCTGCATCGGCGGAGCGCTCCGAGTGGAAAGGGGATCGCCGGGGTTACATGAAAATCAGGATGCATATGGGGTGGATGTGGTCGACGGAATCACCTCATGATAAGACGATGGGTTGGTTGGCTGGGCGGGATAGAATGGGAAATTGGCTGGTCATCATCATGAGGTTTGGGGGATGTAAAAGGGATACACTGGCATTTTTCTTCTTATCTCTCGTCTTCTGTGTCGTTTGTATCATTCCCGTTGCTTGTCTCTTGGAACGATTTTGTTGGAAAGCTGGATCTCTTTGATGGATGGATTGACTGAAACAAAAAGTTGGGCTTTGCTTTTTGTCTTGGTTGGCAGGTTGTGTTTTTCTTTGCTTTTACCGTTGGCTATGGTTTGCATGCCTTGTATTTTATGTATCTGTACCTCATTGTGCTTCGGATTGAATCGGTTTGGGAAAGCGGGTGGATTGGATGGCACCAGGTCGATGACTTTGGTGATGGCCGGCATGTGACGGTATAGACATCGTGGGGGGAATGGGAGGCGGCAGTATATTGCGGATACACCACAACGATCAATGTATTTTGTCTGAGCATCTTGAATCCGGTTTCACCTGGAGGTTTCAAGTGTTGGCATATGACTGATTCCTCGAGGGATGAACTGAGTTGAGAGCCGCCTCTCTGTCGTCAGCCGACAGACGGAGCAGTTGGCAAGGCAATCAATTCCAGAGCTGTGCTTTTGTCCCGGGATCTCCTTGGATTCTGGAGATCCGGTAGCTCGCGGCTGGTAGTCGCGTCAACGAAGCCCTGAGTGCAACAACTAAAGCACGCCTGGGAAATACCCTGTCCGGGTTGCGCCGCCAACCACAGAAGTTTTCCATCCCGTGCTTTGCTGCACCCCAGAGTCCAGACCGTCCTATGTAGTTACCTGCTCGTGCCGTCTACGCAGGAGGTCACTTGGACAGGCAGACCCCGCATTCTTCCCCCCGCAAAGTATCCCGTCCCGTTCTTGGCTGCTTCAGGATATCTTGCCGCGCCGCTAAGGTATGCAGAGCAAGGGAGGCAGTGCGGCGTGCAGGCCGCTCTTCCCTCCCTTACTGTCCAACCTCAACGGACATGGACAAGGTATGTAACGGCGCGGCTAGCACGCACCCTGCATGTCAGCCAGCCTTGCTCACCTTACCCTGACTATGCATTGCATTTACGGTGCAATGCATGTCAAATGTGTTGGCGTGGTTTTGAAACAAGCCGCGAATTGTGAACCAGATTCGGTACTGCGGAACCGGAGTGCCCTGGACAAGTGTTTGTGCGTCTGCAGCATTTCATGCCGGGTAGGGCTGTTCCGGCGGCGCGGAGAGATCCTAATGTCAAGGCGTATAGTGCCGGGGCGCTAAGGTGGTCACACGAATGTCGACGGATGGATCACACTCAGGGTTCCTGTTTTGGATTGGAGATGGGAATAGGGGCGTGGTGGGCCTGTGGTGGTTATTTCGAGGTCGAATCTCAAATTTGTCAAGATGACACCCAGAATCCTTGTTTTGATCTTATATTAGTTCAAATAGATGAACCAAGAGGCGTAAGAATTGTTATTGATAGAAAGGGGCAAGTGCTATTTGCGGCATCCTCATCCAACCAACTCCCACACCAACACAATCATGGCAACATAACTCACCAAACTCAACCCAACCAACAACCCCACGCTATTCCCGCTCGTCCTAAACTTCTTCTTGACCACCACCTGCCTCGTGCTCCCCCTCCTCTGGTCGTTGACACCGCCGGTCCCATCTTCCCCGGGCAAAGAAGGAACAGGGACGTCCTCCTCCTCCTCGGTGTCAAAGAACTGCCGGTTGCCCTCGTAGCGGCGGTAGACGGCCACCAGCATCACGGCGGCGCCGTAGCAGGCCAGCAGGGCGCCGATGGGGTAGAACTCGGAGGTGAAGATGCGCAGGACGACGAGGGCGAAGGAGAACTGGCTGAGGGCGGTGCGCATGTAGGCGCCCTCGAAGGTGCGTTGGGCGGCGCGGATCTCGACGAGTCTTTTCAAGTAAGTTAGGTTTGTGTGTTAGTTCGCGAAGGAGAAGGGTAGGTTGAGTTGTTGCAAAAATGGAACAGATGAGATGTGATCAGACGAGATGAGATAGAGATGGAGGTGGATGATGAGCATGAGGGTGAACGGGCCGGGCCGGCTTTCTGGGACAGCCAACTCCTCACGCCGAGTCAAGGCCTCGCTGAAGCCGTCCACGGTGAAACCATTCCAAAGAGAGCGATGAATAATTCAGAATTATGTACCGGGAGCACACCGTAAAAAGACACTCACTCCTGGGTTGTCAGAATGACAGACCGCGCGCGATGCAGCCGCAAATGGAGGCGGTCTTCGGGATGAGGCTGCAGAGCCTGATCAACATGTATGTCAGTTGTCCTTCTGAGAAAGCACGCAATGCTGCTTCCAATTTGACTGGAAAAATGCATACCTCCAACATGGACGCCATGGTGGCCAGTGATGAGATAGTGAATGGCAGACAAGGTCGAGCGTGATGCCGTCATTCGGCGTCTTCCGATCCTCGAGATAGCAACTTCCTTGGTCGTCACATACACTACCCTAACCCTTATTACACAAGCAATACGCCGGATACCGCTGATGATGTCCGTATTGTCAAATACCCGTTGGCTGCAAATACGCGATACAAATGATTCCACCCGTTTCTCAAGCTTGGCAGGTCAAACAACTTTTGAGCATCACAAAACAACTGAATTGGCCTTGACGGGCGCGCTCGATTTCCGCCGGGGCAGCAGCCGCTTTATTTTGATATTGTTTCGTTCCCGGTCGGACTCAGAAAAAGAGAAGAGCCAAATTCAGCGAGACCAACCTTGATCCGAGACATGGACAAAGCGGATGGCAGAGTGGCAGAGAAAACAACAACGTGCAGTCCTCTCATGTCGGTCCATTTTCACGACTCCCGGTCGTTCCCCAAGAACTCAAAAATACCCCACTTACAGTAGCTCGTGTCTATACGGCAGCGAATGGATGCAAGACCCGACTCTCTCCAGCCGACCGTGGCCGACCTCTGGGGCCGGCCTGGTTTCGTGCCCTGTGTCCCGCCAGATGTCGCACAAGCCTCACGGAGCTATGAGACGACCGGGAAAACGGCCAGAAGGTCTGCCAGATTGATACGGCCCCTCCCGGGGCGGGCCGAGACAAGACGGGCCGGGCTATCGCAGTCACCCGGTCTTTCTTACCGCCGGCGGCCCGCCCCGGCAGACCCTTCTGAGGCTCCCCCGGTCCGATCCGGTGTGTACTGCCGGCTAGGTATTGGGTCATGCTCAACTAGAAGCTGCTAAGGCCTGTTGATTCATCCAAAGGGTCGTCTTGTCGACTTGAGACGGGGCCCGGCCGCATGTCCGTCTGATCACTTCCAGCGTAGTCTGTTCACTTCCCGGGGTGTTGGGTCTTGAACTGTGAGGCCAATTGACAAGATGTATCTTGAGGGAGGATATAAAGTCACGGACTCTTGGGAGTGCTTCCCCCTTGCATCTTTGTATCGAGATCCTCATCCGAGCTGTGCTGGCGCAGTCTCCCTTATCTGTCCTTTCCCTTTAACTTGAACAACCAAGAGAATGCCGGCGGAACGTCGAGTCTTTGTGGACGAGGATGGGAGAGTTATTCGGGAGGAATGGACTATCCCCAGCCGCCCGCGAGCACCCACCTCAGGCTCCTACCGGCCATCACCCTCCTACGAGCCCAGGACGCGGTACCGGCCAGCAACGCCGAACGAGCCAGCGAGCCCCCACAAGCCAACGCCTCGTAATCCGTCGACGACACCGTACGAGCCGAGGAGGACCCGACCCGCCGAGAACAGACCTCAAGCGAGGTCCCACAACAGGATCTATGACTGGCTCGAAGATGTGCCAGACCAGACCGCGGCTGATACTCCGATTCGGCCGGAGTCGATGGATAAGACGGAGTTGGACATGCGAATAAGAAGTTCCAACACGGCAGTCGACCTGGCACTTGATATGCTGAACACCAAGGCCAGCATCAAGGAGCTCATCAGGCTGGGGCTGGCGGCGGTGGAGAAGTCGAGCAAGGTGTACCGTGATGACTTTACCGTTGAGGCGATGAAGGAATGGGTTTACTTCTTCCTCGACAAAGTTGAGGAGAACCCCCTCAGAGGCAGGTACTCATACAGACAGGCAGCTGCTGCGCGGTTTCTTCCATGGGCTTGGGCCGAGAGTGAGGGGGGCGAAAGGAAGAAGCAGATGCAGGAATGGCATCCCTCGATGGCCGGTCGTCTGTCCATCAGCAAAAGCGTATGTGAAGGTATATGGCCCTTAGGCGCGTCCCAGCAGAAACTGACCACCTCTTGTCGTAGCTCCTCAACGCCATTTCCTACTGGGACAGGCCCGAGAAACTCTCGGCTGCTGGCCGCAACCGGGCCTATCGCAGCCTGGTTTTCGAGCTGGCCACCAGCATAGCAGGGGAACTCGTCACCTGCTTCGTGGGCTTTGTGACGGGGGCAAACCGGGAATACATGGACATGTGCTCCCGGGGAAAGAGAAGACCGATGGGCGGACGCCCCGGCCAAACCATCTACGGCGCGGAGTGGCAGCGACGTGTGCTTGGAGGAATTGTTCGAGTCCACGAAGACCCTCTGAGCGATCTCGGCGTCTGCCAGGGGGGCGTGGTGTGGCTCGTGGACGAGCAGGGGACGGCGAGGCTTGTCAAGGAGATGCACATACAACGCACCGTCGATGGCGGTACGACTACCCCGAGCCCGCCTCAACGAGGTACCAGTCCTCATTAACTGACCATGACGGAGCAGATTTTAGATTCCCTATCCCGGGTGAGGAAGGAACGGATCAGTGGGAGTCAGAGCTTGAAGATGTGTACACTTCGATGGAAGGGGTCCGCGAGAGACACATAACAGAGAAACTCGCCACGGCTCCCTTATCGAGAAACAGTCGCGGCCGGGAGGCGACGCGGCCAACACCTCCCAGAGGACGCCAGCCTAACCCACGCCCCGGTACCGCTCATCATCGCGACACTTCCAGCAGCAGCCAGAGCCTGGCGCCTTCCGACTCCGTCTCTGTCCGCCGTGGTCGTTCCCCTGGTCCGGCGAGGCGTTCTTACTCTGGGCGCGATCCGGGGCGTGATCCTAGGCGCAGCTGACGGCGGTGAATCGGCCAAGCTCGGAGAGGGTACGAGAGATGAGGCCTGATGAGCAAGTGCAATGGGCGATGGAACGAAATGATGAGTGTTCCTTTCACCCCTTCCAACCTTGTAATGTCCCAAAGATGCTAGTTGTCAAGAGATAATGCAGTCGAAATTCGGTCAAGTGTGATGAGCTTGTGATGTTCTGAGAACGTTTTGCCTGTCCTGAAATCGGATGTATTCTGAAATCTCTGGTGTCAGAGTGAGGGCTCGGGTCACTGCTCAGTCTTACCCCACATTCCGGCATCGCTGTGGGTCCCATGTCGTCCGGCCCGTGCGGTTACAGCGACAAGGGTCTCCTGCAGCCTTGTCGATTGAAGCTTCGTGGCCGCATCAGCTCCAGGGAGCTGCCATCACCACATTCACCAAGACATCAACCACGACGACAACTTTTTTTCGCAACCAACACAACCGAGCCACCTCATTCACTACCAATCCTCGATCGCCGATCACCACACAACCAAACCGCACCCTCTAACCACTTCCCAACTACAAACAATGGCGCCCAAGCAACGAAACACGGCCGCACAAGCACCTCCCTCCTCCAACAGAGCAGTGTCCCCCGCGCCAGCAGCAGCAGCAACAACAACAATTACACCACCGCCGCCCGCCAGCACAACCACCACCAAACCTTCCATTACCAAGCCCGCCGCCGCCGCCAGCGGCGTCCAGAGCTGGGACAAGATCGTCGGCAACGTCTACTCGCACTACCTCGAGACGACGCCGCAGCGCACCAAGCTTCTGGACGCCTTCATGGCGTTTCTGGTGGCCGTTGGCGCGCTGCAGTTTGTGTATTGCATTCTGGCGGGGAACTACGTACGTCTACTCTTGCAATGGGAAATCTGTGGTGGGGACAATGCTAATGAAGAGGGAACAGCCGTTCAACGCCTTTTTGTCTGGTTTTGCGGCGACGGTGGGGCAGTTTGTTCTTACAGGTGAGTTGCTGAAACACAAAGGGTTGAAAGAGGGAAAGAGGGGAGGTATGCTGACGGGTGTGGCAGCTTCGTTGAGGATCCAGACGACCGAGGCGAACAAGGGGGATTTCCCTTCGGTGTCGCCTGAGCGGTAAGAGCTTCCAAGGACACTATGGGGTGGGAGATGGTGCTAATAACTAGCAGGGCCTTTGCCGACTACGTCGTGTGCAGTCTGATCTTGCACTTTTTCTGCGTCAATTTCATCAACTAGGGGCCGCCAACTGCAGAGGGGTGGTGTCAGGGAAGGGATACGTGGCTGCTTGTCTACTTGTTTTCGTTCTGCCGTATATTTGGGAATGTATTAAGCCATGGCTGGAGTTTTCACGGGTACGACCTCTAAAAGCTACTTTGCTAGAGAAAAGGAGGTATTGAATTCAAGTGTATCGTCTGCAGACTGTCACTCCCCCCCTTCCTCCTTGGGTGGCACACTCCCCGCTCGTGGTGGCCCTCCCCTTGGCGGCCCTCCTTTGGGTGGCGGCGGCAACGGCGAGTTCCTCCCGCTCGGCGCGTTGTCGAGCTCTCTGCTCTTCTTCTCCTGCTCCTTGAAGTAGTCGTCCATGAGATTCGGCCCTGCATGATGCGGCCTCTCCTTCTTTTTACTCCTCGGCGGCGCGCTGCCCGCCTGCGCGGCCACCATCTGCGCTGGCACCAGGAAATCCGCCGAAGACGATGGAGGCGGCGGTGACACGGAAGCAGCCGGAACAAAGCTCGTCGGCGACGCACCCCCCGCTGCGGGGACAAACCCAGCCTGACCACTACCACCGGTAACGGCAGAATCCCCATCAAACATGGTCTCCCCCGGCGCATGCACCGGCTCGCTCAGCGGCGCGGGCAACCTGTGCAGCGCGCCGTAGCCCAGCACACACCCCAGCGCGCCCTGGCCGCCCCAGTCGCGGCTCGGCTGGATCGTCACCTCGCGCGTGACGTTGTACTCGTTGTTGTAGACGTACAGGCGCAGCGGGCGGCCGATGTGGTCCTCGACCAGCTCGCTCAGCCCGCCCTCGCCGTGCAGCACGCCCTCGGGGGTGCCCAGGATGTAGTCGCTGTAGGGGAGCAGGCCGGCGGCGTCGGCGGGCGAGTTGGCGGGCACGTCGAGCACGTGCCAGATGTTGGAGACGACCGAGAGGGGCGTCCATTGAAGGGTGAGGCCGAGCGAGGCCGTGTCGGCGGGGACGGGGATGTGCAGGGCGCGTGTTCGTTGGCCCTGTTTTATAAGAATTCTGTTAGACCGAGCTAGGCGTCGGAAGGGGCTGGCGACGCACCTTTGCGCTCCAGATGCCGAGCATGACGGTGCTGCCGGCGCAGTTGCGCACCTCTTGGGCGAAGAGCACGGGGTCCGAGTCGTCCTGCCGAGATCAAGTTAGACTCAATAATACCAGCAATAATGGGAGGCTGCCCAAGTTCCTACAATCATGCGCCCATTGATGCCAACGATAAAGTCGAACCAGGGCTCGATGGCGAGCTGCAGGTTGGTGTTGCGCAGCACTTGGAACCCAAACGCTCCATGGTTTTCTTTGGCGGCCGATGTCGGCTCGCCATCGAGGCGCGATATGAACCGGTTGAGAGCGTTGAACATGGTGCGGTCTGCCAGTGTCTAGGTGGCCCGGGTGTATCGTTGTGTGTCGATGGTTCTGTCGGGCCAGCGTGTTGAAACCGTCGCATGTGCAACTCGCGCCTCGCAGTTACACAGCAGTACGGATACCTCGGTAGGAATTACGGTGTTCGATAGGTACGCATAAGGTGCCGTAAGGTACGGAGTACGATAGTGGGCTTGTGTGGACTGTGGGGGACGCTAGCTTGGCTAGCTTGGCTCGGTGGGGTTCTTCTTGGCAGGCCGCTCTGTAATCCGTAACTTACAGAACTCTACCTCAGCTTTTCACTTCAACTCTCCAGGTCGACGATTTACACCTGGTCTTACATTCTTTGACACCTGCGCCAAGAGAGACTGCTAGAGCTCAATTATACAGCGAGATTTTACTTTTATCTTTCGAGTTGTTCAAGCTAGTCCTCCTCGCCGACTCTGTCATGACACTCCAACCCGTCAAGGGAACGCTCCCTCTCACTGATGAATGCCACCACTACGACGACATAGATGAGGTTCCTTGGGACCTGCAAAAGCAAGCCTTATTTTCACAAACCCCAATATCCCAACGTCCGTACTGACATTTCCAGATACTGGCACCAACGCTACTCCATCTTCAATTTCTACGACTACGACATCCGCCTGACAGACGACGCCTGGTTCGGCGTGACCCCCGAGCCAGTAGCCACGTACGACACCCTTCCCTCGCCCCTATCCTGACCCTCACCGGTACTGACTCCATCCCCCCAGCAAAATCGCCAAAGACATCCGCTCCCACAACCACTCGACCCCGCGCAAGGACACCATCATCGACCTGTTCGCCGGCGCCGGCGGCAACACCATCGCCTTCGCCCTCTCCGAGAAGTGGGACCGCGTCATCGGCATCGAGAAGGACGCCTCGACGCTCGCCTGCGCCCAGCACAACGCCGCCGTCTACGGCGTCGCAGACGCCATCACCTGGGTCCACGGCGACAGCCTCGACTTTCTCGCGCGCCTCAAGGGCAAGGGCAAGGGGAAGTCGAAGAAACTCGACCCGTCGCTGCAGATCGACTCCTCCAAGACAGTGCTGTTCGCCTCGCCGCCCTGGGGTGGCGTAAGCTACCGCGGGCAGGAGGTGTTTGACCTGAGCACCATGGAGCCGTACAACCTCGAGACGCTGCACGCGGCCTGCCGGCCAATGGAGCACGCGCTGTACCTGCCGCGGACGAGCGACCTGAGGCAGATTGCCGCGCTGGTGCCGGACGGCACCAAGATCGACGTGGTGCAGTACTGCATGGAGGGCGCCAGCAAGGCCATGGTGGCGTACATGCCCGCTGAATGAGCACCACCCCTCCCAACCCATTCCCACGATGATGTGATTGGCACCGATTCTTTTACTCTATGCGCTATACTACAACGCCCTGACGATGCTCCTCTCATCAAACACATCCCTCACCAGCCCCGCCACACACCCCTCCCAATCCACCGGCGCCATCGCATACGTCGACTCAAAGGCATAGATACTCAGCTGTCCAAAGAACGGCCGCAGCACCTTCGCCACAAGCTCATCCTTCCTCTCCAACCCAACCTCATCACTAATCCCGCCCGGCGTGCCCAACAACGGCGTTCTATAACCACCCACCGACCCCACAGTCGCCTGCACCGTCGTCGGCGCAACCTCCACCCCTCCTCCACTTCCCAACCCAACCGCGCCCAACTCCTCACAAACCTCATCCACCAGCGCCACGGGCTGGTACTCGCCACTACTGCCTTCCGAAACAGTAAACTGCGGCCTGTACACAGCATCAATGGTATCCGTCACAAAAAGCCACTCATGCAGCTGGAACTCGTCTGGCGCGACACAGACCAGCAAATCCAAAAGCTTGCACGCCTGCATGACCGACGCGTTGCCGTACGTGTCCGAGGCCGGGGAATGGTCCGGCGCGACGACCGACGCGATGGCCGCGTGCAGCTCGGCGTTGACGACGGGCCAGAGCGGGGCGAGGTGCACGGCGCTGGTGCGCAGAACCAGAGCCCGGACGAGCATGTAGACTTCTGCGCGGGTGGTTGATGACGGGGACGAGGTTGCCGTCGCCGTCAACAGCTCGGTTAGTTTGTCGGTGATGACCGGTAGGTCTGCCACGAACGTATCAGCGGCGCAGGCGAGGATCAGCGTGGCCATGCGTCGCAGGGTGAGCTGTGTCTTGCGGTCTGCCTCGAGACGCGCCGAGGTGGCGCCCACGCCGAAGACGATGCCTGCCGTGGTCGGCGGGGTGAGGCGTGAGAGGAGGTCCGGCATGCGTTCCTTGTCGGCGACTGTCCATTGCTTGAGGAGGGGCAGCCAGCCTGTGTGGACGAGGGGGAGACTGGCGCCAAAGAAGCGCGGGTCGTTGAAGGCGTCGGAGGAGTCTTTTTTCCAGGACTTTTGGTTGTTGGGGAGGCGCGAGAGTTCCTGGAGCAGGACGAGCATGGTTTTGGAGACGGTGTCGGGGAAGGACTTGGAGCGCAGCGCTGGGCCGATGACGTTGGTCGAGATAGCGGTCGCAGCTGTGAGGATGCGGTCGTTCTCGACCAGAATCTTCGGGAGATTGGGCACGATGGTGGCGAGGATGCCAACCACATCGTCGGCGCGCTCCGCTGGTAACCTGACCACCGCCGGCTGTAGAGACGGTTCAGTTGGCCGCTTCTCGGGGAGGTTGGATGGCCCTGAGCTTTCAAAACTGGCTGGGCGAGCAGTGAAGATGGCCGTGAGGAGGCGCAAGAACAAGTCCTAAAGACAGTTGTTAGCACATGATCAAACCACCAAACAAATTGAGAGACCTACCGCCAGCTCCCTTCGCATCTTCCGTTGCTCCCCGAAATTGGTATTATCCACCTTCTCGCCCAAAATCGCCGCAAACTCGAGCAGGCTCGGCAGCGTCTGCCGATGCGGGAACGGGTTCGCGAGTATGTCCTTGAGAAAAGCGGTGCAGTCCTGCCAGATCTCGTCCATGGTGTCATCCTCCAACGACCGCGTGTAATCCACCAAAAAGATCACCAAATCCGTGTCCTGCAACTCAATAGTGAGCGTCGACCGCCTCGACGGGTCCAGCGCGCCCGGGTTCGTCCGACTGTAAATAGCATTGAACAGCGCCGGGATAGTATGCTTCGGCCTTGACCCGTCCAGCGCCGGCAGGAGATTAAACACCTCGGCCGCCTGCGAGACATTGGCGCTGTCCAGCGCACCGCGCCATATCCCGATCACCGTCTCCAAGCACTCAAGCGTCTCGGCAGCAAAGAGGTGCTCCAGCAGCCTGCGTGCGCGGTTCCGCATGCGCAGCGACGTGTAGTTGAGCGACGCGCCGGACGTCGCGTCCTGCCCCGCCGCGTCGCTGCCCTGGCCCCAGGACCAGATGGTGAAGCATATGCGGACGGCGTCCTGAAACGCGAGCAGGACGGTGAGCCGGTCGTTGGCGGTGGCGCTCCGGGTCTGCGGCGCGTCGGACGAGAACACGCCCGACACCATGTTGCCGAAGAAGCCTTGCGGCTGGTCTGGGCTCTTGACAACCTGGGCCCTGGCCTCTTCAGCCAGCAGCCTGTCGTGTCCGTTGGCCAGGACCTGCTCGAGGCCGTTGAGGAGGGAGATCAAGGTGGTCTCGGGTCCTACGGCGACTGGTGAGGGGGTTTTGTCCGCAGCTCGGAAAAGGCGCTGGAGGTTGTTGAAGGTACTTCCGATCTGGCGACAGAGCGTCTCCACGAGGGGTATCAACACCTGGAAGACAGAGTCCGTGTAAAGCGGGAGACATTCGCTGAGGAAGCCTACCCAGCTGTCCAGGACTGGCCTGCTGCTTGGTGAGCTGAGGCCAGCGAGGATGCACTTGAGCAGAGCCGGTGGTGGTGGCGGCACAACCATGTGCTTCTCTGTCAGGGAGGCTCTGGAGCTCCTCGCCGGTTCCGGATGCATCAGGCGCTTCTCGTGGGTTGGAGAAGCAGGAGGCTCTGCGGGAACCAGCTCGCGGAGCTTGAGGGAGGCATAGACCACATCCAGAAGCAGAACTTGGACGTAGGGGTCAGGGCCGTTCAGGGATTGCTGGAGCTTCTCAATCAGGACAGTCTCGAGATGCAGTTTGGCAAGCTGGTCCGCGTATGGACTGAGGAGAATCTGGTGAAGGACAGTCAGGGCAGCGCGATGCAATTGCGTCGATCTTGCTTCTGACCCCTCCTCGCCAGTGACCTTGTCGTGAGCCAAGCATTGCAGGCACACATGGAGGAAGAACTCTTGTAGTGACACGTTGGCGTCCGTCCCAGCTTCGCATGTCTGTTAGAGTATGCTCCGTCCGACGGAATAGAGGGGTCGTCGCTTACTGATTTCTGAGAGCGGCGGCTGGTACGCGTCTGAACGGACAGGGCTCTTTGCGAGGATTGCCCAAGCTGCTTCAGGCGCCCAGCGCAAGACGTTGGATAGGGAACGGATGTAGTACAGCGCCAGGCTCAGGTCATCGTCCTCTTTGTAATGAGGGGAACTCGATTTGCCCTCTTGTCGTCGCCGAAGAAAGGGTAGTTCGGAGAATTTCGTAATGAAGATGCCAAACAGTCTATCCATCGCTGTTAGAATGATTCAAGCGCAGGTTGCTCAGTGTACTCACTTATCCAGACCGATGAGGCTGTTAAGCCAAGACTTGACGGTCATGAACAGCTGCGTCCTCTCATCGGTGAGGGCATCCAGCATCAAGAACAGAGGCCGGGTTAGCATGACCTCGTAGTGGTCCATCCCTGCAATGCGCGTCGGAGCCTTGATATCGCCGTTGGTAGTCTTTGAACCCCTCCGCTCGAGTGCAGAGGGATGGTCCTGTAAGGTGTGTGTCCAAAGCACGCAGAAGCTCCGGCCAGGGTCGGCAGAGCGCTGGGCGAATGTGCCAGCTGTGTCGCCCTCAAGCATAAGGGTGCATATGGCAGCCTCAATGTCCCTGTTTGAGGGTGTAAGTGCGCTCTGGAGGAGCCAAAGAGTGCGAACAGTCTCGACATGGTATTTCGGCTCCGATGCCGAGAGGTAGACCCAGGCATGGCGGACGAGCGGGACGACGAGGTCAGAAAGCTCGATAGCCGTTATCCTGTTGGCCGAGTACAAGTGCGCTGAGAGTGAGAGGATGGAATAATATGTGATAAACGGTATCGGTTTGTCGGACTCGAGGCAGCCATGCAGTGCTGCAAGAAGCTCGCCGGCATCGAACCATGCAGTCTCTGGAAGCTTTGAGAGAAGGATAATAAGGATCTTGCTTTTCGCGGCCGTCTCTGCACCCGACTCCCTCCGACTCAGAGAGGAGCAGATGAGGCCGGACGCCTTCTGAAGAAGGAGCTGGGCAAGACTGTGTGGAGAGAAAGGAGGCGAAGCGGCATCAAGGTTGCCTTGGTCAGTGACATAGAAAGTCCTAATCTTCTTGAGCAGCTCCACGTTGGTAGACGCCGCCAAGAGTTCCGAGTCAATTGCTGGAGCGGATTTGATCGGCGTTTCTGTCAGAAATGCTCGTTCGGGGACCAGATCGAGTAAGCTGGCTGCTGTGTTGAGGGCTGCCTCCGACAAGGGGCCGTCTAGGGAGGTTGAGGCGTCACTAGGCTTGTCCTTGGCTTTCGCCTCTTCCATCATGCACAGGATGGACAGAGCGGTGAGGGGCGCGTGAATGGTGACCATCTCCTCTTCCCTGACATTGAAATGAGCCAGTACGAACTTGACGAGGTCCAGCTTCCCTCTTCGCTCAAGGAGAGAGAGTTCTCCGGGACCGATGCCCTGGGCCATCAAGGCTAGTATTTCGCCATAAATCAAGCCACTCTCGACCCCGTCGAAGAAGACGCTGGCACTCCGCAGAACTTCTGTGAAGTCCGCTTTGCTCGCGCCCTTGTCCTTAAATTTCCTCACGCTGTCCACAATTGGGAGGAAGAGTTCGGGCACAACCAAGCCGCCGATCTCCCACCTGTCCATCAAGGACAAGCAAATGCGGTACGGCCGTGCGCGTTCTGAGGGGTTGCCGTCGGTGTCCGAATTGACCATGGAAAGTAGGGCCCGTGTCAGCGGCTGCAGGCCGTACTCTTCAAAGTAAGTTGTTCTCGAGGAGAAGAAGCCGTGGGTGTGGGTTGAGGCGGAGGTGGGGGAGTCCAGGCCGCCGTCGTGTTCAGCAGACGCGGGCGGTTCCGGGCCGAGCAACCAAGACCACAACCGCCTGTTCAAACTCATATCTCGCCGTACTGTCACACCAACGGCGGCCCTCAGGAGGAGCTCCAAGTCACCACCCTTGGCTTTCTTCTGGAGGACCTCTGAGTGCAATGGGAGGTGAGTGACGAGGAGGTCCAGATAGCCACGCTGAATGAGAAGCTGGTCGTCGCCAAGACCGGCGGCAAAGCAGCGTATGAGCAATCCAGGTTCGGGAGACGTAATCAACTGGGCAAGCTTGGCAGACACCTCTGAGTCGGAAGCAGCGCTGGACGATTCGGGCTGCAGTGCCGGGCCCAGGCGAGGGAGTAACCGAGAGAGGTAGGCGAGAGCGCCTGTTCTTCGGGTGTGACCAGTAATTGAAGCCAAGAAGAAGCACTGCCAGAAGAAGTCGTCCCCTGAGGAGTGTGTCTCTGTAATGTGTTCGCTTCCAGGGGGTCGGATGGCCGCCTTGAACCTCTCGACCAGCCTGAGGGTGCGGTCGAAATCCTCGCTTGTCTCCTCCTCTAGCCCGGGCAACAAGGCGAGTATGACGGACTTCATGGCCGGACGCAACGACCGAGAGTCCAGATCTAGGAAATATTTCTCCAGCAGGTCGAGGAAGGGAGCGCGGACGGTGAGCGAGGCAAAGGACAGTACCGAGGCAAGGCCGGGGAAGTATAGGGGCAGATCTCGCGACAAGCCATCTTTGCCAATGACGGAGAAGATGTAGCTATAGACTTCGAGGGTCTTTTGGTGGACACCGGACGGGAGCGAGGGGTTCAGGCACTGCGACAACCGCTTTGCGACGGTTGCCTTGGAGGGAATGATCGAGATGGACGAGGGCCGGGCTTGCAGTGCCTGTTCTCATGGGCAACACACCCTGTCAGACTCGCAATCCCAAGGTTTGGATCACCATGCAGGGTAAGGCCTACCTTGAGCAGGCGGTTCAGGAACGAGATGTAGTCGGCCCATTCCTGCAGTGCCGTGTCAAAGAGGGCCAGGGCCCGTTCGATGCCGCTCGCATACTTTCGGTAGTGCTTGTCCTTTGGTGGTGCGTCTTCTGCAATGACAACCCATAGCGGTCAGTGCCAGTCCACTTCCGCGCAGCATTGTGAACCAGGAAGAAAAACGCACCTGTTCCCAACTGGTTCCTCCACTGCCGAGGTGCGGGCGAGTCGTGGCCAGAGCTGTCCGGGGAGACTGAACGGCGCCCGGGCTCAAGCGCCATGGCTGAACAGGAGTTGTCCAAGTTTGGACTCGCTGTCCGAGGGCATTGCCGGTTCGAATCCCAGCTGTTGGGGTATCGCAGTCCGCAGACTATGTGTGCTGTTGGAACAATGAAAGCTGGAACGCTACTCGATGCGAGACGGAACGGGATGCTTGGCCGCAAGGCCCCACCAAACGCATCCTTGGAGGGAGGTGGAGGTTCTACAATATGTAACTGTAAGTCTGTTGGCCCTACAACACCGTAAAAAATACTGGAACAGCCTTATAGTAGCGAAAAAAGACTAATACAAGCATTTCCAAGCGATCATTCTAAGAGCGCTATATAAGAATGTTCAGCGTATACAATTTTAATGTAATTCAAGGTCTGTTTCGGTAGGCTCAAGGTTGCTAAGAGTATTCCTCTATTTACCAGGTAATAGAGTGTTATAGGTCAATAGTGTTAATAAGGACTAGGTAATATAGTTAGCCTCGCTATCTAGCCTACTTTACCTTCCTCCTTAGACCTCTAAAGTCGCTATAATATATTATAACTTCTAATACCGCTTATATACGTATATATCTATCTATTTCCTTCCTTGTAGTATAATTGAATGTTTATAAACCGCCTATAATAATATAATCTAACTTGTAAGAGGCTCGAGTTCAATCCCTAACGTAATTAATGTTCTTCTTAATTGTAATTAACTAAAAGTTAATTAAATATGACAATAGTTGTAAGAACCTACTTTTTTTCCCTAGTTACCTAGACCCTTCAAATACTACCTACTATTAACTACAAGCTATATAACCTAAGCTAAACTGCCCTAGACCGCCTTTGCTGACTAGGCTTCTAATAGTATTATAGAGCTATAACATAGTATTGAAAGAATAGTATAACGTGGTCCACCATTGAGCGGGACACCCTATTGACCGGGACACTTTTCCCGACCTCACCACTCCAAACTGCTAAAAGTCTACCAAAACACAATGCAATCAATTGAA